>CAIGRN010063745.1:0-11195 GCA_903798345.1 Fraxinus anomala
TGATGGATAAATAAGTCATTTTATGCCCTCCAACGTATTTTTGGTACAAGAATCGTTATTAGAATGAGTTATATTATTTAATGGAAGATTAAGAATTAGAATATCACGAAAAATTGAGAATTTTAAATACAGTTAAAAAAAAGTGCAACAAATAAAAAATAGTGTCAATATATTACTTTTTTTAGATAAAAGGTTCAATGATTGAAAATCTAACTACGTGTAAAATTAGAATGCAATGCGTCCCTCCTCTTGATCATGTAAATACAAAATCTATAACAAAATTAAATAAATTTTTTTTTTTTAACTTCTCTTTTGATTGCTCTATTTCATTACGAGACTTTCAAAAGTATGAGATCTTTAAGAAGGTTTCACGTCGTTCTTATTTGTCAACAACAACAATCTTCATTAATGAAAATAAGCCTTGCACGTAAAAATTTATAGAGAAGAGCGATTAACAACATAAAATATTTAGAATTACTAAACATAAGAGTTAAGGAAATCATGTGGTATTACATTTGGGAACATAGAATTAGAGTTTTAAGAATGAAAATAAATAAAAATAATTAATTTATGGCAAACTTCAATCTCAAACCATTAAAATATTAGTGAGAAATTAAATAGCACATGGTTTTGGGATTTGATGGCTTTAGGAAGAAACCAAATACGCCCCAATTCATCCCCCATCATGCCCATTCCGCAGTTCTTTTCCTTGGTTGCAACTACTCCCCCACCCCACCCCACCCCACGCCACCAGCAACCCACCTATAATATTCAAACACTTCTACTTTTAGTTAATTTCATATATTGTCACTAAAATTCAACGTGAAATTAGAGAAATTTCAAATTGATCCTTACATCTAATTAATACTATATTCGACGTAGCAGCCGTTAAACATTTACGTGCAGTTTACAATTATTATAGTAATCGATTCCTTCGACTGGCCTATTGGTTCTTCTTATTGAGACATTTTCACGGTTTATTACTACATTCGTCCCAAAAAGATAGATTTGTTTATATTTTTACATAGATTAATAAAATATAATTAATATGGTTGAAAATATAATTTTTTCTTACATTTTTCTTTATATACCTCTACATTAAATAATGATTTAAATAAGATTAATTTATATTTATATGATAATGAGGTACATTAAATAGATGCATGTTAGAAAGCTAAAAATATCTACTTTCAATAAGAAAAATGTTCTATAATTTGAAACAGAAGAAAAATGAAATAAAATCTACCTTTACGAGATAGTTTAAGGGAATACTTCAGAATTTTTTATTGAGCACGTTATATTTTTTTCCCTTTCAAGAATCAAGTATTTTAAAGATTTGTCATTTCAAGACTATATGATACAATAATTGTTGTCAACGTGAAGGTTTTAATGGGACACAATGGATCTGGATGGAGAGTCATCAATTATGTAAATAAACAAAGGGACGAGTTCACAAATCAAGTCTCAAAAATTCAAAAATTAGGTATTTGTTAATTAATTAAAAATATTTTATTAATTAAATATATTAAAATCACAATTATATAATTCATGGTCACATATGCATGCATATGAGTCACAACTTTTTTGTAACATATTATCAAATTAATTGTCACAGATTATTTCGAGATCACAAATCAAAAATTTCATTTGAGGGACAGTTTGAAATTGTAGCTGAACTTGAGTGGCCATTTGTGAAATTAAAACCTTTCTTTTATTTGACTTGGAGTAAGCTACTTTGCTTGTCCCGCCTACTTGGCTCTCTCACGTGCGGTAGGCGTGGGCCCATGTAATCTCACATGGGCCAAATTTTGCCTCGTTGCATTTTCCAATTTTTTCCTTTTTTCCACTTTGAATTCTTTTTAGTCATTTATACATAATATTTTGTTAAGTATGTTTACCGTTCTATTTTGTATGAGATCGAGATCAATAGATACAAATGTTTCCAAAAAGTTGGGAGTCGTTGCTCCCACTTGCACTTCGTGTTTTTCTAAAAAAGTTCTTGCTCAAATTCTCGAACTCAGGGCACAAGTATATGAATAATGGTCGAAGGATAGAGATCGCTTTCACGATATTTTTAAATTTTTTTAGATCAATATAAAAACTTTTAATGCATACATAATACATGTTTACCTCAACAAAATTTTCCCATATTCCTTACATAAAAATTCTCGACCACGTATGCGTCGCCTTCTTTAGTTTATTGCTATGGTCTTCCAAGAAGAGAACAAACAAAGGGTAGTGGTCAAATTAGTAGACGATTCAATAATATAACAGATAAAAAATGAGAGATATTACACGTACATAAGGATGTACACCAAGGTTTATGCCCTCAATGACATTTCCCCTTAAGTGGAGGGAATCTGTGCAATGATGTAATGTTTGTTTTCAAAATCAATGGTGTAGGTCATGTCACATGATAGAGTGTAAATCGAAGTGCAAACTAAAGTATACATGTAATATGATTGCCCTCACATTGTGCATGGGCCCCACTCCATGTGAAGGGGTGTAAACTCGAGTGTACAAGCATTATTTTCTATAAAAAATATTTTCATAACAATCAATTCAACTTCTAAAGATGTAAAATTATTTTTATGGAACCAACATTTACTAAAAACTTGTAAACAGTAGAAAAGAAATAAACTCGATTCTCGCATCATTGTGTTTTCTACCTAGCTCATCGACACAAAAAACTAAAGTTGAATTAACTTGTACTCCAATTTTACTAAAATTCGGAATCTAATTTTTTGTCAAAAGAATACGAGAAATAGAGAAAGTATAGGTGTAATTTTAACCAAAAAACAGTTTCGAAAATTAAATGGAACTAAATGGTTCAATTTGCAAAATAAGCAAAGTTAAATTGGTGGTTTTGGGTCGATTTCAAAAATTATATGTACGTAACTGAATTAATCCACTTATAAAATACTCAAAATTTAGTGAGTGATTCTAATTCTTATACTACATCAAATCGTACACTATGCCCATTCCTAAATAGGAGTGGGAAAAATAACCGTGAACCTCACGAACCTGATAGGATCCAGGTTGATTAGACAAGATTCAAACAAAAAAATGTTATATTTGTCTATTTTTTTTTATTAATATGTAGATGAGAGAGAGAGAGAGAGAGAATTGTCTGGAAAATAAAATCCTAGTCCTTTTAAAGAAAATGATTTCCTCATTTTCGAGGAAAATATGGTTACGTGACCAAAAGTAGGAAAATATTTTCCATAGAAAAATATCAATCAAATCGCACAAAAATAAAAATTTGGACGGAAGAAAAATCTTCCATGAAAAATATTAACAATCAAACACAGCCTCAGTGAAATTTGTTGGAAGAGGCGGGTAGGTTCTTTTGCTGGTGCTACAACCCTAATTGAACCTGACCCGACCTGATAACCATTTTTAAAAAAAATCATTTTAATGTTTTAACACTTAAACAAATAACAAAATAAATAGAACTTAACAAAATAAATAGAACTTGATTCAAGACTTCTAAACCCTTCCCACTTCCCAAATCGAAAGATCGAAGATTGTAGTCGAAACCGACCGTCTCATCCCCAATCCCACGGCAATCGTTGCTGGCTACCTCCTGTCTAATCTCTTTCTCCAAGTGTCATCTTATCTGAATTTTTTAGGAACTCGGAAGAAAACCACCAATCCATCTCGTTTGATCACCTCTGTTATGTCTCCTCTCTTTCAGGTAATTTTTCTTCAACTTTCACTTTATACATATTGAATACAATCCCTTTCTTCAAATTGAACTAAATTGTTTAAGTCGTGTAATAATGGCTTTTGTGATTCACATTAATTTGGAATTCTATTCAAAAGATAAATCAACTCCCTCACGTTTGCTTGATTTGAAAAAATTGTGCCCAAGCCCAAACCGACCCAAGCCGAATCAGTTTGGTCACTTTCAATTTTAAAGATGAGATTGGATCAATTTGGGTTGGAATTCATCCAAACCGACTTGGATTTCGAGTTGTGCCTGAAATTGACCAATCCAACCGCCCACCCCTGCTGGCTGCCCCTAAGAGAAAGCAAAGAATATAAGAGAATCATCGAAGTATACAGAAAAGAAACTCTATTAAACAGGCAGGTAAAGCAGTTAACTCGAGTATTGGGTTCTACTTGTATTTATTGAGATAATAATAAGCGCAAGTTTGATATAATCGAAATATGGATAATAGAGAAAGAGACAACTTGACCAGGCTAAAGCGGTCCAAACTATTAAGTCGACCGGCCGAGTCCAAAGTTTTTGTACCACGTCATTAAAGTAAATTTCTATACAGGGCTTGAAGGAATGAAAGCATAATTTTTTAGTTTCGTTCTCTACCTTCCACCCTTTAATTCTCGCACTTTGTCTCTCTCTAATATATTGATTCTCACGCTGGAAAAAATTTCCTGCCCTTTCTTCAGGTCACCGGAACATTGGAAATCCAATACATATATCGGCAACCCCATCAACTTTCACTCCCCCAATCTAATCGGAACTGCAGAAATCAAGAAGCCCCAATAATCTTCATGATATTGAATTACTCACATAAACATCTAAGATGGAGTGAACGCGAAAGTTCGGAAGGAAAATTATTAACCTATTGAATTTGAGGTGATGTATAAAAGGTTTTAAGATAACAAATATTGGTCAAAAATAAGGCCAGTTTAATCCACTATTATAAAAAGAAAACCGTTGATGTTAGGAAGTCATCCAAATCTCATCTTCTTTTTCTTCCACCAAATTCAGCACAATCTTATCTACTTTGAAATCATGAAAAAACAAATCTTGTTTGATTAATTAATCTACGTAGCTCTTTGTCTTCATTAGCTTGAAAACAAAGAAAGAAATTTAAGTTGACAATTATAACCTTTTTTTATTCATCTTCTACCCCCAATTGCTTGTATTTCATGTCAATATTAAAATATATGGGCACCCTTAATCCCCTTTTTGTTTGTTTCTCTATAAATTAGGTCTAGATGAGCATATAATTACAGCATAACCTCAACAATTCAATCATAGATGCTCAAGTATATAATAGCCCCCCTCCTTCCAACCTGAAGGAATACACTCAAACGGCAATTTTCCAGGGAGGATTGCTCGATTGTGAGACTGCCTGAGTAAATCGACCGGTTGTTTGGAGGTCTCAATTAAAAGTTAGATTGTAAGTCAGGAAAGCTTAATCTCAGACAGGAAAAATTATAAGTAAATTTAGGTGCCACTTCAAACCTGGCCTTTCCGGCCCACATTACAATTTACACCTCTACGAACAGATAACTATTGACAAAATGCACATTAGGCTTGATAAATTTAACTGCATGGATTAGCACCTCAATTTACTCCACCAGCTCAACCACTCGCAATTGATAGACGAACATTTTCAGATGTCATAGTCCATGGAGTGTCCGACCATAAATTTCTCTAGCAATATCCATAGATCCTAAACTGCTACCCTCGAGATTATAAAACACCTTGTAGAGACTTAATATCTATCTCTAAATCAAGTCTACCATGGCAATGGTGGAATTCATATCTTGTTTGTTTACATGGACCACAAGTAACATAAAATTGGCTCAAGCAGTTATTACAGTACGCAACTACCCAAATGCTGTTTTCTATAGTTCAAACGATATCTATTCCAACTCCCTTATAGGTGTATTGTGTGTCTTGGTTAGTCGATTATGTTAAGGCACACAAACCTAATTCATATGCTACTCATACGGATTAAGAATCGAACAAACAGCTGTCTTGCCTAGCTTGTAGAAATGCAAGAAACTGAACTGTGCACATGCTTGCAAACGACAGGAAAATAGACTTAAAAAAATAATAATAATAATAAAATAAAATAAAATAAAGGAAAAACAGGAAACAAGGATGTAAATGTCAAAACAAATTTCTCGAAGTTACTAACAAATTCATTTTTTTCAGTCATGTAGTACTAACACTTGCTGTACACAATGTCTCAGACTGTTGGATATTCTATCAACTAATGACCAGAAAATCACTATTCAATTGCATTTGAAGCACAAAAATGACAGGATGTAGTCGACCCACTGACTGAGAATGTAAATATTCAGATAAAGATAGTTGTCTTTATACAGCTCCACAAAGAAAAGTCCCAATAGTTAACTGGCTAAAATTTACCAGTGGACTGTGTTGGCAATTGAACAACTCCATATATCAAACGAGTGATGGAACAATCATTTCCTTTTATTCCCCATAAGAAAAGAAAAATAAATAACTGAAGAGTTTTCCTTTATGTTTCCTATGAGAAATAAATATAAAATTAAAACCAAACCTCTTATGATGAAGCCTATTGATTCTTCTTAATCTTCAAAGTGGAAGAACGGGGTTGAAGATCTTGATTAGAAGTCCTAATTATAAAAAGAAATGCCTCTACCAGCATGCCGCCAACCAATCCAAGAATGCCTCCAGCAGCGCTCTGAAATCAAAATGAGCAAAATTTATTGCAGTTAATTGATCATTACAGTTAAAAGCAAACACTGCCAGGCAGCAAACAGGAATGAAATTACTTGGAAATAAGAAGGAAATATGCTTCAATGGCCTTCCATTTAACATAAATGTGTCAAAAACAAAGAAACAAATGGGAATCATTGTGAAAGTTACCATTGCAGGACTGTGGCTAAACAAGGCTCTGAATGCTGCATATCCAAGCAAGTAGCCGGTGAACATTATAAGCACGACATGTAAACCTGTCAAGTAAACAAAGAAAATATTACAATTCCAACTTTCTAAATCACATAAATTCAATACAAATTACGCCACATAATAAAACAACGAGCTTGAAGATCAACATTGCTAGGTTATACAGGAATCTCAGAAACTTGATCTCTCTGAGATAGAGAGCGAGGCAAGGAATTCAATTTCTAAGTTTGAATACGCACTACTTGCAAATTTAGGAGTTAAAATTAGAGAACCATCATCAGGTTAAACCAATAAGAGAATTCAAAAGAAAGGCTCTTTTGAGAAAAAAACAGAATAAATAGTTTTCCAAATGACAGAAACATCTAGAATTTCTGGATGAAATAAAAAAGTTAAAATTAGAATTATTTTTCACGGTTTCAGTGGCTTACTTTAAATTGCTTGTACAATGAATTGACTTCGTGAAGAAGGTATTTTGTGAAAAAAAATTAAACCATTGTGACATGATGGATTTACTGTGATGAAGCTTGGGTGAAACTAAGTGGAGGTCCAAACCGACTGTTGTTGAAGAATCAACAGATGAGTTGTGGTTAGGGGTGAAATGTCACTCGAACCTAGAGCTAACTGGTTCTCCTCGAAATGCGTTGAAGCGCAACAGTTGACTGGACATCTAGGGGTAAAACACTGTTTCGGTGCGGGCCGCGAGAACGGTACCAAATCGAGGCACCTCAAAAGTCAAAACAAAATAACTCTGAGACACATCCCAGAGCGAAAATAAAATCTGTCAATTAGATAAAATGGTTGTGGACTGCAAAAACTAGAATAAAAATTCATTAAATTGATCGGATTGTTTATTTTTATTTTTATTTTTATTTTTTTGGGCGGATACAATTTTTTATTTTTTTTAAAGAAAATCAACATTCTTTATTCTTTTAAGAAAATCAAAATGAGAGTCGATTTCATTTGGTATTGTGTGTGCATCAATTCAACATCACTCCACACTAGGTATAATGCTTGACAGCACGATCCTTGATTCTCATGTATGACACCTTTTAGGCTACAACAACAATTTACTAGTAAAAGACAATATATAACATATTAGCATACACCTCGACAGTGCCTGGAACATTTATAAGAGTTGAAGAAAGTGTCAAATAAAAGAGAATTATTTGAACAAAAAATCAACAAATAAAGAAAAATTTAGCGCTTAGAAAAATAGAAAAAGAGAAAAATTTAGCATAAATAGCTGTTCGAATCAAGGTTCATAACTCAGGACCACACTCTTTGCTAATCCGTGACCCTAAATCCTAATTTTAGAATCATATTAATTCCACAAATCTTTAGAATTGCTAAAATATGTCAAGCTTTTTATTGAATCCTGTTCCCTTCAGGAATTCCTTGCATTATATAGGAAGAGTATTACCTTATATACTATGATATTAAACTAAATATGGTAGATGCAATCAACCTAAATATGTTAAATACAATTATATACATAATTATGTTAAGTCATAATCTTTGTCAATTTCCATGATCTCTGTCGATCTCATTGACATCCCCTCAAATTGATGCTGCATGATCAAGAAGCATTAATTTGTTTTCCATGCACTGAAATAATTCCGTCCTATGAATTTAAAACAAAAGCCTTTCACCGACAAAGTTTCTTATTGTAAGCAAATCAAATCAAACCACTCCAAAACCTAAAGAAGATCAGCCCACAAAGAGAATCCACATCCCAATATATACTAACCCCTTGAACTTCAATACCTTCTCCAAATAAACCAATTTCCCATAGCCTAGTAACCCAGAATCAAACACATTCTGCCCAATTACCCAGGCCCAACCTAAACAACCCACAAGCCTAGTATAATCAGCCCAAATCAATATAAACAAAACTATACCCAATCAAGCTAAATACCAAGCCCATAGCCCGATATATAGATCACCTGTTAAACAACAACCCCATCAACCAAAGTCAATCCAATTCCACAAATCGAGGACCCGACTATACCAAAAGCCACATTCCAGAGGCCCATTGACACAAACAACCATAAGCAGCCCATTAATCCCTGGCCCACATCCATCACTCAACATACCCATCATGTACCAATCCAAAACGCCGATCCAACCCCTTCATCTTCTGCACTCATATCCTAACCACACCGCCTACTGTCGACAGCCACCTCGTCACCTCTTGGCCATGCATTTAATTGCCGACATCCACACCATCCACAAAACTCGAAGTCGACACCACCCTATCATTTCAAGCTACCCCCGCCACCACCACCACCACTCCTTCAACTCTCCATCTTCCCAACTCACACAACGGTCCCGATCTACTTCTATCGTAGACACCGGCACAAAAGCAACAAACACCCACCATCCTCCACCGACCATCACCACAAAACAGACCAAAAGCCTGCCATTTTTTATTATTGCAACTTCCTACCATAACCACGTGTTGTTGATTGTTGCTAAATGGAGAGAATAGTTGCGACATGCTGGAGGAGGTGGATTCTTGGGTTGTTGCTTTAATATATTGCTCCCAAAATCTAACATGCACAACCTAAACCTACTGATGAAACACGCGCACAACCTAAAAAAAAAAAATCCAAGAGCCCAAATTGATTGTAGCTCCACCATTCCCATAGTAAAAAAAAAATATTGCGACAAAAGGTGGCATTCACCTCCTCCACTCAACCGAAGTCCGCGACGCTAAAATTTCCAAGAGTCACTGAAACTATGAATCATCTTTAATGCAAAAGTTCAAACACAAAGCTACCCAAAAGAGTCCTAACAACGAAACCAAGCCCCGACTAGAAATTTTAGACCATAGAGAAAACTATCGATGCTTGCAGCATACTTGACACACCAAAGAGTCAAAGGTTGACAAAAATTCGGTCAATTGTGGACCACCACAAGAATTACGTTAAAAAAATTCTATCAACCTTGAAACAACATAAAAGTCACACGTTGACAAAAAAATTGTCAAATGTGGAATACCACAAGAAACCTACACCTAAGAGGTTGAGATATGCCCAAAAAAATTGAGGATTCAATATAAAGTCTACAAGATAGGCTCTAATACCATGTCAAACTTTTTACTGAATCCTCTTCCCTTAAGGGATTCCTTATATTATATTGGGAGACTATTACCTTATATAACTATGGTATTAATCTAAATATAGTAGATGTAATCAACCTAAATATGCTAAATACATTTATATATATAATTATGTTAAATTGTAATCTTCGTAATCTTCGTCAATTTCTATAATCTTTGTCGATCTCATTGAAAAAATATTGAACTTTTGTAATTCATATACAATCTTAAAAATGCACGAAACTAAAAATTTAAATTTCGAATTCTACAGCTGTTTATTCCCACTTGTGATTCCCGTAAGGAATTCACACTCAAAGTTACATTCAAGCTGCAATTTCAATGAAATACCAACACATATTCAATTTAATAGTTTAATTAGGTTCCAAAATAGAACATCTGTGGCAAAAATGACATACTTCAATAATGAAGATGCTAAATTGTATTCCTAGTATATTAAGTGTAGGAAAAATGAATTCTTTTTATCTATTCTGTCTATTCCAATGCTGTACATAATTAAAGGTTGAATGGAATTAAAAGTGTAGCAACAAGGTCCATTGAAATCAAATGTTTCACAAACACATGGCTCGGATAATTGTGCAAAAATGACAAAAATTAAAGTAAGTTCAGCATTAAAGCAAATGTTCCTTTTTGCATTTTTACGCTTCCTTTTCTATTTCTACTTTTCATTTTCCATGCACAATTTCATTATTCATTTGTTTTTCCATTTCATTGGTCTCTCTCTCTTATTATTTATATAATTTTTTTCTAAAGGTAAAGTAGAAGGAAAATCTGATAGGGCCAGTAGAGCTTTCTCCCAGTGAACTCACTATTCAAATGCAACCTCGTGCCTCAAACCTTAATAATTTACACGTCTAACGCTTTAGATTCACGACTATAGTTGTTTCTAAACAAACATATTTGAAAAATAAAGGAACAAATGCTTTTAAAAACATATGAATCTGAATAAGAACATTTCTACCCCAAACAAAGCATTATGACAATATTTTTTAAAGCTAGTAAAGATGAAACTACATCAAACTTATAATTCTCGGCTGATGCAATGTCAATTTAGAAATAATTATAATTTGTGATGGTAGATAAATTGAACAACAAGATAGGTTGTTCCGACATGCCTTGATCCAGAGAACTCTAATGAAAAAAGAGAGATAAGATCATAATAGAACACGTTAGAAGAGAACCATATACAACAACATATAAACCCATTCTCCAATAAATTTGGGGTTGGCAACATGAGTCATTCTGCCATGCCATCTGTTCATTGCTAGAATTACATAAAAATCTAAAGCAACTAGATCCTTAATAACTGTCATCCATGTTAGTTTAGGCATACTCCTACATCTACGTATTCTACATACACCGATTGATGTAAGATGCAATCAAACAATTAAAGGAGAAGGGGAAAGGGAAAGGGAAAGGGAA
>CAIGRN010063755.1:0-17551 GCA_903798345.1 Fraxinus anomala
TTGAAATCTTACCCAAAATTTTTTGCTCCAAAGGAAATCTGCAATTTTCTCTGCCCAGCTTCATCAGGCTCTGTGTTGGCCGATTTTACAAGGTCGGCAAAAATTAGAGGTAGGAAATGACGGGGGTTTCTTTTTTGTAGTTTAACTTCGCCTTTTCGTTCACCTTTCTACATATCTAAAACTATGTATATGAAGGTTTGCATATGCCTTTTTTGTAGCACTTAGCTTCTTATATAATTAATATTTTGTCAGTTCTTTATCTAGAACTTCTGTAAGGCCTGTATACACTTCACTTTTGTTGTATGAAGTGGTGATACTGAAAATAATGGAGATTTTTCTGTGGTTCACTTTTCGTATGAAATGTTATTCTTATTTTTTTTTTTCCTGCATTCTTTTGCCAAGTAACCCTTGATATTAGAAAAGTTCACATTCTTCCTCTGCCCTTAACACATTCAACATTTTCCTCAGTTTATGATTTCACTATTTTGCAATTTAGGTATTCCAGAGAAGAAGGGATCCACTGGAAGAATTTCAAAATCGTAATTTTACATACCTTTTGAGGTGATTCTCTCATTTTATACTCTTTTTGTCAAATTTGTTACAAAGTTATGTCTTTTACAATTAGACTATTGATATTGAATACAAACATATTTCCTTTGTTTCACATCTCTCCCCTATGTCTCTCTTCTCTTTCTTTTCCACCCCTTTTCTATTCTCCCCTCTTCTGAAAGTAATCCAATGCCTTCACCTGCTGTAGTCAATGAAACAAAATTTTCTGGGTTTCGATTCACAACGTTTTAAAAAATATTTGTTTTCTTTTCTAAGATCTGTTTGAGTTTGTCTTCTGTAGAATAATAGCCAAAGTTGTCCAATGATGTTGCAAATTTTCGTCTACATGCTGATTGTATTGAGGACCAAAGCTGTTTTGGTTGATCAGACTTTTCTTCGGAATGCTGTAGCGAAGGGAGCTGGTAAAACATTAACACCCCCATGTTAATGTTTATTTTTTTACGTATTTCTGAAAAGATGTGATTGACTATATATTCTTGTGCTCTTTGTATATACAGTTTGTTTAGATGGTACTCCACCAGTGTACCATCTCGATAGAGGATCTGAGGCGGGAATCAACAGTTGGTTGGTTCATATTGAGGTTAGTCCACTTGTCTCAAGCTATTGAAGTTTTTTTAACTGCACAATGCTAATATCATATTAAAATATAAATTAGTTATGTTAGCTGATTTTCATTGAGGAGAAAGTAAAATGTGTTTGTCTTCAATGTTCAGGGAGGAGGATGGTGTAATAATATCACAACTTGCCTAGCTCATACGAACCTATACAAAGGTTCCTCCAACCACATGGCTAAACAGGTTCCTTTCTCTGGGATTTTAAGCGATGAGCCAAAGTTTAACCCCGGTATGCTTTAATCTTTTGATTGATTTGGATTTGGATTTATACTTGGACTGTTTTTATCTTCTTTAATGTAGTGTTTAAATGATGTTATCTCATGTAAATATCCAGATTTCTATAATTGGAATAGGATCAAGGTTAGATATTGTGATGGTTCATCATTTACTGGGGATGTAGAGGAAGTGGATCCTGTAAGTCATCACAATATATATGTTCAAAAGATTATTTTCCTCATTTTTTTTATTGAGCTTTCTTGAAGTCGATAGGTGACACAATTTAATGACATTTTTGGAAGCTACAGTACTGGATGGTTTTCTTGGTATAATGTTTTCTTGTCAAAATCAATTAGGCCACCAAACTTTACTTCAGAGGAGCGAGAATTTTTCTTGCTATCATGGAGGAGCTACTGGAAAAAGGAATGAAGAACGCTGAAAATGTACGTTTTTTTTTCTTGTGGATATTCCTCCATTTTTCACTGAATCAAACATTTGTAACTTGTAGTATTCTTACACAGGCTATTCTGTCTGGAAGTTCAGCTGGTGGGTTAACATCAATTTTGCATTGCGATAACTTTAGATCTCTCGTTCCCAAGGGCGCTAAAGTAAAGTGCATTTCAGACGCTGGTTATTTCATAAATGTGTAAGCTTTCATACAGGCCTTGTATCTAAACAAGATTTGATGTCCAGAAGAATTGTGTTCATCTATTTTAAGAAAAGCTAACGTTTGTTATCCTCTTCTACAGGAAAGATATTTCTGGAGCATCATATATCGAGGATTACTACAACGACGTGGTCACGACACATGTATGAATTTTCTTCTGTGTATAATAATTTGTATGCTTATTGAATAGTAGTTTGATAATACTGTGATTGCATTTTTATCATTGAATTGGATGCAGGGAGCAGCGAAGAATTTGCCGTCGTCGTGTACATCAAAAGGGAAACCCGGATTGGTAAGAGGAATTTTCTTGACTAGATTGAATGGTTTTGCACCGTCACATAAACTCGTCTCCTAATTATATCACAACAATTTTTAGTGTTTTTTCCCTCAAAACATTGCACAACAAATCCGGACGCCACTCTTTGTTACAAATTCTGCATATGATTCATGGCAGGTTAGTATGTATCAGATCTCAATAACATGAGCATTTTTATTGTTATATTTGATCTTTTTCAGTTATCTGATTTTATGGTCATGATTCTTTTGACGTCCTTAATTTTTCAAGATAAGGAACATTTTGGTTCCTAATATTTCGGATCCAAATCATACTTGGGACCATTGCAAGGAGAATATTAGCAATTGCTCCCCTAGACAGTTCCAAAAAATTCAAGGTATGATAGGTTGTTTATCTAAATTTTTCAACTGGCGTTTTACTTGGAATTGAACTAATGTTGTTTCTATTTAATGTGGTTTCCAGGTTTCAGATTGGCATTTATAAATGCATTGACAGGAATCAGTGCCTCTACATCTAGAGGGTACTTCATAAATTCCTGCTATACACATGGCCAAACTGAAGGGGAAACATGGTTTGGGACCCACTCTCCCGTCTTAAACAACAAGGTAATGTTTGTTAACAATTTCACGATTACATTTTTTTAATGGTGTTTTCATATTGTCCCTTTGTGCAAAAATGAATTAACAAAATAAACTTTTTTATGCAGACAATTGCAAAAGCAGTTGGAGACTGGTTTTACGATCAAAGTCAATTTCAACAGATTGACTGTCCTTATCCTTGTAACAAAACTTGTCCCAACTCAACTGTTTAATAGGGATAATTTAACAAGTACCATATTATACAAAAAAATTGAAAATTATTGTGTTGTTAAATTAAAAGCGAGTAATTCATTTGTTGCTTGATTGGTGTACGGGGAGATTTTGTTCATTACACTATTAGTTTCTATTTTGTCCGTTATCATTCCGAGTTGTGTGACACCTAATGGGTCTCAAAAAATTTGAGAATTGAAATTTTGGAAATGACATTGGACATAATCCAAGTGGGATACTGTACTTGGTCCAATTGTTGGACTGGTTTATCTGTTGTGGACCAAAGTGAATTAATTGAATGAATTGGCTTTGAGCCTTTTAAAGTACATTTTTGCAGTGATCTATATATACATAATTCAGGTTTAGGGTTTTAGAGGATTGTCATTATTAATTTCTTGGGTGAGAGAAACAGGAAATAATCCTAAACCTAATTATTTAAAAATCCAACCGACAGATGTGGTTTGTTCGCATTGTTGGAGTTCTAATTCGCTATCGTTGTTTGAATTTCTATAACAGACTAGAAATCTAGATAAATATTGTTACGTGTGATTGTAGTACGTAAGATTCAAAATCGGGACAATTTATGAAAATCACCAAAGTATACCTCATAAATAGATTCTATCTGAACACAAAACTGATCCAACTTTTGAATATTTATAAACAATGTTTTATTTCACTGTGCATGTTTAAATAGTAACCAAAACTAATATTATCGAGTCTTTTTCTACTATAAGTCACCATATATGACAAGGGCAACATATGTGACCTCATAATGATAGTGTGATTATTAGTTAACACACAAATTGGAACGAGAATGGACAATAGAAATTGATATTACAATAACAACATTTTTACTGTTCACCCGTCAAGCGAAAAATGAATTACACTTTTAATTTAACAACAAAATATTTTTCAAATTTTTGTTTTATATTAACGTATTTGTTAAATTATCCCAATTTAATGGTCCGTTCTGGACTAGAGCTAGTGGACTCTAATTTAATGGATAAGAAAAAGAATACATTAATTTTGAGGACTTGTGCTCGGTAGGGATGCTGTGATTTTGTTAGGTACATTAGTTTTCTAGAACTTGTGTTCTGATTCATAAATGGATTACTATATGAAAAGAAATTCTTATTCTAATGCTTGTTGGACTTATATTAATTAACTGATTGTTTAAAATGTTTCAACATGGAAGTTAAGTAGTTAATCATTAGTTTGGTAAAAGAGCAACTCATTAGAAAATGTGAAAAGTGAATCTAGCCAACTTAACTTTACAGCTTCAAAGAATATATTGCTCTCAACAAATTCAGGAGGCGTTCGAACAAAGGAATTGGAAAAAATTGACGGTAAAATCAGTCTCCTACTGCTTTCGAATCGTGTGCATAAAATTTTTAATTTGTTAATTCATTTTTGCACATGAAGGGCAATATGAAATCACCATTAAAAATCAGCCCTTCCAAATTCCAACACATTGAGCACTTACCGTTGTTCTCTATCTCCAAAGGGTGGTTATACTAGCACCATAATTTTCATTTGATATATCACATTTTAATTGCAGTTAAACTCCACAATTTTAATTATCACTTCCTTAATTTTTTCAGGTGAATTCTTATCTTCAACCTTCCATTAATACTAACGTATTGTCCTTGATGATGACTTATATCAGAATATTTTGTTTTCATGCTTTGAAATCAAGGAAAAATATTTTTCACATTTTTTATTTTTTTTATTTTCTAAATATGATGAAAAATGATCGTACAATAAAGCATGTGCATTTATTATGCAACTGATTGCTTGAAAATATGCATCATAACTTCTTCTTTAAAGTGAACAATTTTGCGAATTTTGGGAGGAACAAAATATGTAATTCAGCCTTAGAATTGCGAGGAAGAATTTTGGGGAAATGTGACTAGAAAATAAATTGACAAACATGATTTTGACTCCTACGTTGCTTCCCATTTCCAAGTATACAGTTCATGTCCATTTAGCTAGAATATAATTAAAAATACTGCATGTGAACATATATTGATATTCATGACGAATAAGGTAGGATAAATGCAACTACATGAAGACTAGTCATATCTCTATTTCGTTCCACTTCTTTCTTATCGTAATTTCTCATGAACTTCAAAAATGAAATCCATATTGTCGTAATTGTATTTATATATTCATGTTTCAATAATTTAATTTTTTTTTTTTTTACTTATAACAAGAAAGTTCAATAATTAAAATTGTAAACATGACTTGAGTAATATCTAAAACTTAATTCGGGTCCGTCAATCAATCGTAACATATGCAACTATTATTACTATAGGTGTATAGATGCTAACCACTTAATTGGAATAGGTTTCCTTAACAATAAAGTGGCTTTTCATTTGATCAATTCAATCAGTCATTTCTAACATTCAAGAATTCATTCAAAGGTGTTCGTAATGTAATTTCGATTCTATTTTTCAAATGATTGTATGATAAAGTATGGAAATTTATTATGCAGCTGATTGCTTGAAAATATGCATTGTAACTTCTTTAAAGTTCCAAGAAATTTTCTTTCTTAGCTACAATAATACAACCAGAATTAATTCAAGGGTGTTTGTAATGGAGTAATGCTATGTAGTCCCACTGAGGTTACAACCCCAATCTAGGTGGCGTTAATATGAGATTAAATGATATGTGATATTAAATAAGTAATTTAATTTCACCTTTCATTTAACCAATTATTTAGAGCCATCTAAACCCTAGTGGGTTAAATAACATTACTCGTTTGTAATGTAGTTTTCAATTCTATTTTTCAAAATGATCGTACGATAAAGCATGGGCATTTATTATGCAACTGATTGCTTGAAAATATGCATCATAACTTCTTCTTTAAAGTTCCAAGAAATTTGCTTTCTTAGCTTAATGGAGCACAATTCACTATGTACTCAATTTGAAAGGCAAAACGAAGATGAAACAAGATAAAAATAAAATTTCATGGTTGCATGAATTTAATGCTGCACATAATTGAAGAGAGTGTGATTGTGTCAAGTTGCATGAATCTTTGGTATCATTACCTCAGAATTTGGGATTTTCTTCTTCTTTTATTTTAATAAATTGTATTTTTATTTTATTTTTGTGTGTCTAGTGATCAAGAAAACATATTTCTTAATTGTTTTTATTCGTTTGGCAAATAAATATTTTTGTATGTCGACCTTGAACAATTGCATAATTGATTGTTGAGTTGGAGTGATGTCTAAAAATGTACATGTAACTTGAGTTTTACCAGCTTAAGCTAATTAATAATGTAACTCTTTTATATTAGGTTTACATAAAAACTTTTCAAAATAATTATTTAATCTTTTTTCCAAAACATGTGCATGAAATAATTAATTTTTACCCGTTTTTCATTTTTATGGATAATTTTTCGTGTTTTCTTGTATGGTTATTTAGGTAATAAAGTAGTAGACTCAAGCGTTTTGAAACGTGTAATGCTTGAATATGCACTCTGTAATTCATTCTATGAAATGATGGGACCCAGAGTTGAAGATGCCAAATGCTAGACTAAATTAAATAGAATAAATCATTTGAAAATAAATCATGTGACTGTGCTATTAGTACTCAAGTTATTAGGGTTTTATTGTAAATTTTAGGAAGGGTATGGGCTACATATTATATTTAATTTCCTTTCCACATTATACACTTTTGCACATGATTCTCCTTGTGGTTTTTTTTTTTTTTTTCATTCATTCTTTGTTCCTTTCAAAACTTTAAGTGATCCACCCTTATTATTAGGCTAGTTTTCCATAACATATCATCATATGTGCTTGTGAATATTTATTTTAACATGCTTGCATTACCTTGTAAATCATATTTTTATTATTTATAAATAAAACATACTAATTTATAATTTTCTTAGTTTTTATGTGGATATGTAACAGGTAATCTTCGTAATTTAAAAAAAATAAAAAATCACATGTACATATATTGTATTACACTCTTTATGACGTGCGTGTTTTGCCATTTTGTACTATTCCATTTTGTACTTTTTTTTTTGGATGTAAACATAACTATCATTTGTTAGCACTTATGAAACAATAATTTGTAGAATTTGTATAAAAGTTGTATAAGTGCTATACATATTCTGTAAAAAATAAAATAAATTCTAATTGATAGTTGATTGGTATGACATGTCAGTGAAATGAACAATTTTTTTGTTAACGTTGATTAAGATATTTCTTTCGACCACAATATGTAAGTTTCGCTTAAATGAAAGAATTGCCTTTGTGGTCATTAGAATACTTTTTTTACCAGAATCTGATGAATTATTACATTAATTGAGACTAATAAATAGAGTAAATAAATTATAGAACTTCTTTTGAAATTATATATCATTTGGTTTTACATATTTAGTGAATTGACATTAACTTAAAATATTAGTATAGTGGGCAAAGAAGATGGAATATTACAATAAGAATATTATTGTCAGTCATGAGAGTTAGCTTACATGAAGTCTATATCCAAAGATTTTAAATTCTCGTCTTGTTATAAATTTTAATTATATTACTTCTCTTCTCACACTTATCTTTCAATTTTAGGTCAATAAGGTTTAGGCGTGATTTTTAAGACTATAACTGGGCTACGAGAGGGGTTTTCGATTCTCAACCTTATTTTATTGATATTGTAATTAATGCTCTTATTTCATAAAGACAAATGTTAGACATGCTCTAAAAACTATTTTTCTATTTTTCGTTAACAAAAATTGTGTACTAGTTGTTCATGCTTAGGAAATTGCAATATGAAAATTGTAATTTTTTTACAAGAGCTTGCATTTATTTGTTAATACTTAAGAAATAATGGTATGTATAATATATTTGTGAAAGTAGACACGCACTGTAATTACATTACGTATCCACGTGGTGCATTTTATAATTTTTCCAAAGGGTAATATATTGGAGCATTTTAAGAACCACATGGAAAAGTGAGTTTGGTAGCTTAATAAGTTTTCTACTAAGGAGCTCATCAATGTACACCAGTCAAGTTTTATTCCTGCATTATAAAATTTTGTAGTTTCAAAATTTTAAATATTTTTCTTACATTTTGTTTCCTATTAGAAATTCTTCGATTTCTATGAAAACTTTGTAATTACCAGTCAAATAGAATTCTAATAGGAAAAAGTTAATTGAAAATGAGCTTGTGAAAATATATATATATATATATATATATATATATATGGATCCATCCATGGCCCATACTCCCGGTATACAATGTAGAAGCATTTTAACTCTATCTTCAGCCTCAGTTCTATTTTTGGCTTATGTTTATAAATATTTAAATCACTTTTTATCCACACAGTTCGTGGGACCCACAAATACTAATCTTAATCACCATTCATTTCTATTTATTTATAAATAAAATCGCTTATAAACATTTCCCAAACATGCATCTCTCTAATCCCATTTAGACCTAGCACACATGTTCACACAATCAAAATTCTTTCATACTTTGTAGAGAGAATAAAGTCGTTTAGATTTTGAAGAAATTTATTCAGTTTAAGGTACATTTCTAGAAATTGGACCTTTGAATTTCTCATATTAATAAATTTACATGACTCATTCATCAACATGAGTTGTGTTTATTTGGGTAAAGGGTACTGCCCTCTATTTATAAAATCTGATTCCATGCAAGTGGGATCATTGATTTAGACTATATCATTATTGGACAGTTAGGATATCATAATATTCAGGGATATTCATAGAGTCTATACATGCAATGCTTTTTATTTATTTATTTTTAAAAATAGAAGAGTTAACTATTACATATTTCACATAAAAAGGGAAAATTATAAATTAGTAAATTTTACCAATGAATATTAAAAATACGACTTAAAAGGTAATACAAGTATGTTAAAGAGATATTCACATGACATATGAAGACAAGCGTGCCCGAGCAATGCGAAGCTAGCCTAATGACAGGAATTAATCACATAAAGTTGTGAAAGCAATAAAGATTGTAAAAGACAAAATCCACCAGACGAATTGCCTAAGTGTAAACTAAAACGACAATGGAATTAAATATGAAGTGTAGCCCATACCCATGTATAGGGAATTTTCCTTAAATATTTGCAAATATTCAAATCATTTATTGAGTACTCATAGTACAACCACATGATTTGTTTGAAATGATTTTGCCTATTTTATCTAGTCTAGCATGAGGTGCCTTAAAGTTTGTACCATTTAATAGAATTAATTATTGAGCACCTAGTCAAGCATTAAATGTCACATGACTCTAATGTCTAGTATTTTATGACCTAAGTAACCATACATTATATGTTGGATGACTATAGAGACTAGTACTTTGTTTCCTAAATAATGACACAACAAACCATAAGAATGACCCATAATAACTTTGTGACCTATTGTATATTCCCCAAATAACCATATAACAACCCACAAATGACCCATAAAAAATGGAAAATAGCTAAAATAATAATAATAATTATGAATGACCCACAAATTATCTCATGTACTCATTTTTGCAGAAAGATAAAATAATTAATTCGAAGACTTTATAACTAAACCTCATATAGATGAGTTAAATTATGAATTAGCTGAAGTTGTTAAAATTGAAGTGACATTTTTTAGTCACTAATCCAACTCAACCATCAATTAAGAATTTTTGAATTTCATTATTTGATAACTCCATGTTTTTAATGCTTAAATAAACAAGCATTCAGCAAACCTGACATTTATTCAAATCATACGTACAAATATTTTAAAAAATTGTTAAAAAGAAAATTCCGACATACTATATTTATGTAAAAACTACAAAAATGGTAACGTGTGAGTTAAATCTGTAAGTTACGGGGTTATAAAGTTAGGGTGTGTTTTGTCTCCCATTACTACATTTAGAAAAATGATAATCTTTTTATACTTGGTTAATTGCGTTAAGGTCGTGAAAATTAAAATATTTATCACTCATAAATTCACTTTATTATCTTTTAAATTGAATTTTCGAACTCGATACTGATAAACCATGTACACGATCTCGATCTTACTCTTTGTGTGATGCACCAACACAGAGGAATTATGGGTCAAGCATCATTTGTTTATGTCATTTTTCTCTAGTAATAGAAATAGGCCAGTGGAATGCTCGGGTATGCTTGGATATGACATAAGCTTTATAAACTTAAGCAGTGTCCCAAATAGTGGGATGTAATATTTGTTAACATATTTAACAAAGTTAGTGGCTGAGGAGGAGCTGCTAGCTAAAGAAAAAATCTATCATATATACAATTTATCTTCACCAGTCATATGCTTAACAAAACAAATTGCTTGCATGGGGTGAATTGCTTTGGAAACAAAGATCATGCTCGTTGCGTATAGAGGAATTATGTTTTGTATATTTTATGGATAAAGAATTTAAGAAAAATATACTATGTTCATAAAATAAGGTTGGGAAATCTAAACTCTCCACAAAAGTCTAAGCTTAGGCTTAAAAATTACGCCTAGACTTTAGTGATGTTTAGCCTAAAATTTGCCTAAAAAGAAAGAAAGAGCATTAATGAGTGGCGGACACGGGAATAAGAATAATTCATATTTGTTGATAATAAGACACATTAGATACTAGCATATATGAAAACTGAAAATTATCGAATATTTTGTAATTTCTAATCGAAATTTTGAATATTTTGTTCAAGAGTTACTCTAAGGTTTCCATAGAGTTTTTGATATTTATGAAAAAGTAAAAAATATTTAAAATCTTTTGAGTTTATGATTGTGTTATTGGATTTTCTTCGAAGAGTTTAAATTTTCAAAATATGTAGAAATTAGAACAAGCTAGTATTTTATAAGCTCTATATGACTTACATCTTGCGACCGTAATATTATTATAATCATACATATAATTTATTAAAAAAATAAAATAAAATTGCACACTAGAATTCTTGAAATAAAATTACACACGAGAATTCTTGCGCGCCTTAAATAAATAAGTACTTGAAAAAGGGCTACTCATATGGATAAGGCTTTCAATTATACACTTTTATAGTTATTGGTTGTGGCACATATCAGTTTATTCTTAGAGATGGGAATAAAGTGGACCACATGTTAAGCTACTTTTCCTAGGTTTGATAGGCATTTGATTAGATGGAAGGATTGTATTCTACTAATTATTCATTAGCTATTTGTGATGACTGGTTCAAATTGATAGCAGATAATATAGTTTTTATTGATCAAAAAAGAAAGTGAGATTAAATTTTAATTACAAATAAAAAAAATGTTTTGCAGTCTATTAAAAAAGATTGTACAAGGGAATGTTATCCAAATACTTATTATTTCTCAATATTAAGCACTTAAACGTATATTTGATAATTCAGATACGAATAATCTAAAAAAAAAAATGCAAAAGGGTAAAATGACGAAATGACCAGAATTCAAGACCATTTTCTTTTCTTTTAATTTATTTCTTTATTACACAGGTTTTAGTCCTTCATGCAATACGAAGTTGTACTTTATTCATTAAAAGAGAATTAATAATAATTTTTTGTAGATTTTAGTCATATAGGAGCAATACCTTTTACAGGAAATATATTAATTTTTTGAATATAAGGTGGAGTACTACTACTTATAATTCTAACTAAAAGATTAATTAAACAGTGTCATATTTAAAAATTTATTCATAATGATACGATAAATATTCGGATAAAAAATCTATTCATATTTAGGTTTAAAAATCAGTAAAACTTAAGTCAAATTATTAAATAAATAAGGGTTAAAATCTAAATCAATTTTCTGTTAAAATATGCAATAAAGCCCTCAAAGAAATGCAATTCTTTACCAAAGTTTTTGAATATTTAGTAAAAAAAGTTATAATTTATTTATGAGAAATGAAAAAGAAATTTGAGCCATCTTTTGATTCTTTACCAAAGTCTCCGTATATTTAATCACATTTTTTTTAATGTATTTAATTTAATTTGTCATATTAAAAAGAGTATGAAACCTATTTTATTTTCCAAAGTATCCTTGATTTTTTTTTCTTTTTTTTTTAAAATAAACTTTAACCATAGGATAGTGTTAATAGTATCCTTAAAAGTTAGGTAGTTCATTTACGACAAGCAATCAAACATCCTTGAAATTGTAAGAATTATTGGAGATAGGGTGGGAGTTAGTTGTAGGGTACGTCAATTTATTTTATTGCATATTACCGAGAATATAGAGACAAGTCAAAAGTTGCACCTTCAATTAATGCCTTCATCAAAAAGAGAATTGTACGATTCAGCAACTGAAATTGTAAGAATTATTGGAGATAGGGTGGGAGTTTTGCGTGCATTGTAACTTGCGTCTGTCTGGTGTCTTAGTCTATGACTCTATGCAAAGAGGTGCTTCAGAATAAAATATGATTTTTTGTGCCTCCAACTTTTGCAAAAACTTAATAATTAGTTTCAGAATAAAAATTTGCTTACATGTAAATTACTTATAAGTAAATAAGTAGGTTTGAGAGAAAACATTTCTCTTTGTTGGTTAATGCTAAAATAAGTGTGTTTGATTGCGAGTATGGAATGAAAATAATAAATTCTAGGCAATACAATTACCTAGAACTTATTTGTATGAAAATTATTAATTAAATGTATTATTTGTAGATGAGTTACACTATGAATTAGCTTAAGTTGACAAAGCATAAGTTACACATTGTTAACACTAGTCCAAATCAACAATCAATAAAGTAATTATTTTAATTGGTCTTCGAAAAAAAAATTCCACATAAAAATAATTTTTTCTCAAACTAATAAAAATAATCAAGAAATATATTTTCTTGATTATTAGACACCAAAAAAAAAAAAATACAATTTACTAAAATAAAAGGAAAAAACAACACAAATTCAGAGGAAATGATACCAAATATTCAGGCGACTCGGAAAAAAAATCACATTGTCTCTTAAATTAGTTGCTGCATTAAATTAATGCAGTCATGAAATTCTGTTGTTATCTTATTTCATTCTACTTTTTTCCTTTTTAGTTGAGTAAATACTGAGTTGTGCCCCCATTCTAATTGTATTATTGAAGCTAAAAACCAAATTTGTTGGAACTTTAAAGAAGTTGCATATTTGCAAGCAATCAGTTGCACCACGAATTTATATGTTTTATCGTACAATCATGTTAAAAATGCAATTCCACGCAATCAGTTGTACTAGAATTTACTAGAATGGAATGGCCGTGTTTAATTTATAGAATGGCCATTCAAACGAAGTGCAAGTTTGCAACCGTGTTAAATTTTATCCAGCGAGCGTGGGTTTAAAGTTATTAGTTGTGTCACATGTTAGTTTATTCCTAGAGATGGGAATAAAGTGGTGCACATGTTGGCTTCTTTTCTTTGGTTTGATAGGGATTTCACTAATTATTCATTTGTTTGTGGTGACGGGTACAGATGAAATGTGCTGATTTGGTTTAAAAAACTGACAATAGCTATATGGTTTTTATTCATCCAAAAATGAAAAGTTAAATTAAGTTAATAAGTACCAAAAGAAAAGTTTTGTAGTCTATTAACAAAAGATTCTACATGGGAATGTGATTAAAATACCCATACTTCTCAATACTGCATTTGATCGTGTTATTGAGAATTCAAATTTCATAAAAATTAATTTAATAAAAAAAAATGCAAAACGGTACAATGATGAAGGAACCAGAATTCAAGGCCAATTTTTTTTATTTTATTTCACAGGTTTTAGTCATTTATGCAATACGTAGTTGTACTTGTACCTCTTGAAATATTAACAATGATAATTTATCTCTTAACTGAGTTTGATAGTAATACTATTCTTTAACAGGTATATTGTCATCCGATTTTGTCGATAAAGAATGGCTTGTGAATATTACATATAATGATGCAATGCCGTTCCATTTAATGTATATGCTAAATGTGTTTACCAAATATTAGTTACTTCGAAGTAATTATTTTTTATAGANAGAAAAGAATTATAGGATTAGCTTGTTGTAGTAAAAAGTACTAGTTATTATGATTATAAGAAGACAACCAATGTGGAATTGCTACCCATGTGGAGCGATTTAATTTAATGTTTGTTGAGATAATTTAAAAAGTTGTTGAAAAGTTGAAATTAAAATAAAACATTAATTTAACCGTATATTTAATTAAATTTTTAACTTTAATTAATTTTTCAATCACATAATTCATTTTCTTTTATCAATATTTGTTGGACTTTTATCAAAAGCTTTTCCAAATAACCCCTTTATAGGATTCTTGGAGCAACGTTGGTACTAGTTTTCGTAACTTTTTGATGAATTCTTCTTTTTTTAAAGAATTGAACATTTATATTCTTAACCTTCAATTACATTGTTAATATTCTCACTAGGAAGAATTTCATGCTTTATGTGCGGAAGCCTTTGTATTAAATTGAGAATGGCTTTTGCCCTTTTTCGTGCAACCATGCAACTTGACAAAATCACCTTCTCTCTTAAATTATGTGCAGCATTAAATTCTTGCAGTCACAAAATTTTATTATTATATTATTTCATTCTTCTTTTTCCCTTTCTAGTTCAGTAGATAGTTTATTTTGTCCTAATTTGATTGTATTATTGAAGTTAAGAAATCAATTTTTGGGCAACGAAGGGAAGTCGCAACTGGAATTCATGAAGAAATCATTGAAAATATTCATATTTCAAGATTCATCACATCTTCTTCAATTAATAAAAATTCGGGTGATGTTATATAAATTAATTATGATTTACTGTATCTTTGTAATGTTTGGCTAATTTTCCAATTACTAAGACATTGATGAAACCTTACTATGAAGTTTTTACTATAAATTCAATAATTTGATGCCCAATATATGTTTACTCTTGGATGATTATTATAGGATTTAATAAATTTTCAATTACTTGATCACTTATCGGATTGATTGTGAATTTTATTGATTTCAAGAGAAAAAGTAGGATAGAGAGCACTTTATAACAATTATTGTGAAATTCGATAGGGGACAGGGATATATAACTATGCTTTGCATGCTTTTCTATAGATATTCTAGAGTATTTAATACATGCTTTTTTGAGAGATGCTTTTAATTTACTTAGGAATGTTGATCAACAAGAATGTGCACATATTGTTAAGTTATTATTTGCATAGAAACGGATTAATACAGAGGATTCAAGGTCTTAGTAATATGATATAGAAATTTACAAAAGCTTTATAATTTGGTCATTAGAATTGTTAGTTTATTAGTTAATTAGTATAAACTTTTCAAGTAAAATTGGCTATTCGATTGGAATTAGAATTAATTGATCATACATTGAATACATAGTCCTCATAAGAACGATATCATACTTATCGCTTTATTATTTGTTCTTGATGCCATACACTTGTGGAAAATCAAATGGATCAAGTTTGTTGCACAGTTGTTGGGGACTATAGCAGTTTTAATTTATTTTAGCTTTAATCTGAATTTTAATTTCTTTATTAGTTTAATTTTCATATTAGAAAAAATTATAGTGCTTTATCTTCTTATTTATAGAATCTTGCATGTAAAATTCGATACACAATGATCTTTCTCAATTTGATCTGAAAATTGAACGACCATTCAGCTAAAAAAAAGAGAATAAATAAAAGCATACCAAAAAAGCAACCAGAATCAATGTCAGAAAATATAAATTCAGCACTTCCGGTTGTAAATGCGGGTGATGAAAACAAGAGATTGATGGAAGAGTATATAGTTCCACCAATGGTAGAAAGTAGATCCAGCATAGCTTATACAACATTTAGGCAGACTAATTTTCACTTGCGAACGGACGTAATAAACGTGTTCCCAAATGCATTGCAATTCTTTAAGAGATCGTATGAAAAGTCAAATGCTCTTATCTTGAGATTTCTGGACATGTGTGCAACAATCGAACATCTAGAAATGTCTAGTGATGCAATTCGACTGAGACTATTTCCTTGAACTTTGAGAGATTCAGCTAAAGAATGGTTGGACGCATTCCCACCTCATAGCATCATCACTACGAACAGTTTGAGTAACAAATTCTTGAGTAAATATTTCCCATAAAAAACGATTGCCCAGTTGAGTTGAGGGACGAGATCACTACATTTACCCAATATGACTCAAAATTGAAATTTCATACTTTACTAACTAAGTTTGATTTTACGTGCGGAATAACGCTAATTAAAACAACAACTCAGTTTTAATTAGTTTCAAGATGGTTAAGCATACAATCTAATTTCCCTAAGTTGAATTACTGTAGTTGTAATATTTGAAAAGCAATAAATAACAAAAAGTTTGACGACGGAGAAATCTAACTGGGTAAAAATTTCGGGACCAAGCCAGTTACCTCCATTATAGACAATTTGGATTACAGTTCAATTCCAAACTAGTTCCACTAACTGTTGTAAACCTTGCAACTCCAAGATCTGTTGCTCATTCCAGCCTTACGATCTGCTACCGTAGATACTGTCCAGCAAACCCCACTAGACCTCCTGTAGCTTCCAAAATCTGTTGTACTTACAGACTCACAATCTTCTACAAAGATACTGTCTCAATCTCACGATCTTCTACACACGTCTCTTCTAAGTGGATACCCAGGAATCATATATTCTTGTTCTTCTTCCTGCGCTATTTTCCAAAATCAGGTTGCCGAATCACAAGAATAATATATTTGTTTTCACCAAAGAATTATGCTTTTGGATCTCTCAAATATGATGTGGATGTGTTATGTAATGAAAGCACAATTAAACAACACCAGTAAATTCGTCCCATACCTCTGTATTTATAGTTGGGGATACTTAGGTGTTATGGGTCATGTACACTCTTCAAAATCACGAATTAGATCTAGCCATATAAATATGTCGCTCAAGCGAGAGAGCTTTTCACTCGAGCGAGAGTGCCCTTGCTCGAGTGATAGCGAGGCGAAAGGCGGGCGACGACTCTTCTGTTTCTTATGCTCGAGCTTGAGTCACGCGAGCAGCTAGTGAAATTCTTGCACCGCGTTGTCCTTGTTTTCAACCTCTAACCCTAACCTAACTCATGTATGCAAAATTGCATCGAAGTCTCTGACTTTTACAAGTGTTCAATTAAGACATTTATTTTCACAAACGTGCCAATTACAACATTGGACCTAACAATCTCCTCATTTGGCATTTTGTGACAAAATCATACAAATAAAGTCAAGAAAATAAAATACATCAAACTACACTACCCAATTTATACTATCCAAGTTACTCAAGTTCTTCTACTTATTGCATTCCTTGGTATACCTGTTTCCCGAAATCAAAAACTCAATACCCAGTATAAAAGCACGTGATACAGGAAATCCAAAACTCATGAACACAAATAAGCATGCTAGTTTGAGACGTGACATTAATGTCAATCAAAACACCAACCAAAATATTAACATCAAAAACA
>CAIGRN010063769.1:0-21586 GCA_903798345.1 Fraxinus anomala
CAAATTAGGTTTCTAAAATGTGTGTGATGATTGATACTATAAAGATATTGTTACAATTTAAACAAAAATTGTTTGATACAGAAGTTCAATTGTTGAACGTACTATATGATGTTCGCAATCTGAAATTTGTATAGGAATTCGTTTTCTATGAAAACAAAGAAAATGTAGTTTAAAGTGTCTTGGAATTGGTTTCCATTTCCACGTTGCAATCAAACGGTCAAATTAGAATTTGTTTTTCTCGAATGTGACATTTTCCATGGAATTCAATGCAATCAAACATGGCCTAACATCTTATTAAATATATCGATAGCACTCTTGAAGCATGAATACAATCAATTCTAAAATAAAAATCTCCAAAAGAAAATGGAGCAAATAAGAAAGATTGTCCTATTAGGATGTGTATACTTTTGGAGAATATATAGATATAACTAATTATAAAATTGTAGAAGAGGTTCAAGTATTTTGAAATATTGAAAGTAGAAATAACCCATTAAATTATGTCGCTATAAGAAAGAAATAGAATTGAAAAAACAATTGTCGACAATATGTACTACTTCATATGATGTATAGCGATGATATCAAAATAAATTTGTTGAAGCATATCGATCAAAAAAATGATCGATCAAATAAAATGACGTAATTCTATCAAAATTGAAATTATTAGAGAAATTTGAAGTTTTTGGACGTGTATTCCAAAAATCTAAATGTGTATATTTATGAGAAGAATAAAGTCATAACATGTTATGAACCTGATAGTTTTATTATTTCAAGCGTAAAATCGTGATAGATGCAACACAAGTCTATATCTTATTATGTTGACAATACATGAAATTTGAATTGTGGTTATAGTCAACTTATTTGGCATGGCCATTAATGCTATCCCTAAAAAATTTAATATGCATGAATCATAAATTCAAGTTATATTATTACTAGAGAAAGTATGTGTTGTACTTTTTTTCTCTTTATTAAAATTTTGTTCCCTTAAATTTTTCTGTCAATCTTTTTAATGAGACAACTTTTATAAAATATTGAGAGAAATAATCTATTCTTTTCCTTCATTAGGATTTTCCCCGCAAATTTTTTTCTAATAAGGTTTTAAGGACGCATATATTCTTTGTGCAATGAATGTTCATAACTTACAAAATATTTACCCTCAAATAATATTCTTGTATGTATGAGATTAATGAAGAGAACAATAAGAGATGTTTTCAAATCATATATGTTACTACAGTTATCAAAGATTGATAAATATCTTTTATGAAGATGGTATTGTTTGAAGGTTACAACAGGACAATACAAATTTTCATTTATTGAAATCAGGGGAACAATTGTACTTTTTTTTAGCTCAAATTGTAACCCATTGAGTTTTGTTAAAAGTATTATAACGCGACAACATTTTATTATTTAAATTTCGTTATAAATATTTGTACTCTTTTTTCCTTTATTTGGTATTTTTGCCCCCATTGAATTTTTGTCAATTAAATTTTTAACGAGACAGTTGTTATACAAATAATCATCAAAAGGAAGTGTTGTGAAACTATGAGATAATTATTTAATTTTATCATAATACTTAGATAAGTTTTATCTACACTAAAAGATATTGTTCTACTTTAATTGTAATTCTCATTTTGAACTCTATAAATATAGGGTATTGATTCTCAATAAAATACACACTTGAGTTTTGACTCTCTCTATGTTCTCTAATATTTTTCTTGTATTTCTTTAGTTTTAAAACAGAATCAAATATTAACAAGGATATATATTTCTCCAACATTACAATTTTTATATATAGTATAAGTAAATTAAATCATTTTCCAGAGACTCTTTAATTATTAGCCCCACTCTCTTTATTTAAGAGTCAAACCATTATCTAAGTATGTTAAATGTATTTTATAGATTGCTATATAGGTAGTGTGCAATTGAAATACTTTTTCTTTATTTGATATTAATATCTAATGGATAGAGAGTCAAATTCAAAATTAATATACAACGGATTCTATCCACAGTCTAATATTGATGCTTAGGTGTTTTTTTATCTTCTTAAAAAAATAAATTCACGTCTAATTATGTAACATCTTGCTGAGTCACTATGTTTAATAGACTCTTCACAATATTTTTTCGTCTGTTACATCACCTTGACAAAATGACCATCGAATTGCATTGGAAAGAAATTCTTTAAAAACTATTTATTTTGTTACTTGAAAATATTTTTTAACAGTCGACTAAAGCATTGGAGAAGCTCCTAGAATCCCCAACAAACATTCTATATGATACTGTTAGTGATTTTATATATTATTTCACAAATCTTCATATACTATAGTACTTCTCTTAGCAATAGGAGGGAAAAGATAAAATGTAAAAGAGGGAAACTAGAATAAAAAGAAGAATGTTATACATACAATTGTGGTGGAGCCATTAGTTCATTATTAGACGAATCAAAATACGTGACGCAACCAGCCAATTGAATTACTGCAATTGGTGTTCAATGCCAACGGTGCTAAATGACATTATTCAAATAAAAAATAAGGAAGATTCTTAAACTAAATGACATTATTCAAATAAAAGATCTTTTCGATAAACTTCTTGTATTATTCTCTTCGCAGCAGTGCCTGAATTGGAAGGGGTCCAATTCTCTTGATGTCAAGAAAAAAAAAATATCTTTTGATCAACTTCTTGATTTAAAAAGTCAACTGGCCTCTGGTTTGAATTAAACTTGGCTTGAGTGTTTTGGTAAAAAATTATATAGTAATGATATTCATCATCGCTGATTTGATAAGTGTATTTTATACAATTATCTGTGCTGTTAAACTAGAGTAATTATTGTTATTTTAAATGAATTGGGACTTAATTTTGTATATATTTTGTATGTTAAGTGCATCTCGATTAAAAAAAGATAGAATTAGTCAAAAGGAGGAGAAAATTGGATAAAGTGAAATTAATTCAAAGTTTGGGGACTAAATCACAAAGTGATAATAGTTTATTCAGACCTAGTTTTGATGATTGGAGAGAGGTTGAAGTCAATTAGATGGAATTGAAAGATGGAAGATCAAGAAAATACGAAAAGGGACCAAAATGACTAAAGAATGAAATATAGGGACCAAAGTGCAACAAATAGAAAAATGTATAACGTCGCGTGCACAGGCCAATTCTTTCGCATGCACACGGGCTTGAGTTCTATTTACCGAAAGCAAAACAAATTAACGGCATGCACACAGTGAATTATATGGCACGTGCGAGGGCAATTTCTGTCATTCATAGTTTGATCAAAATTCTTATGGAAATCACATTTAACTTACTATTTAACCTACAATGAGCGGCAAGAACGAGACACAATTTCAAAACCCTATTTTTCACCACACGAAGGAGGCTAGTACAAGATTCAAAGGCAATTAAAATAAGAGATTGAAGACTCAAAGTCCGGACTCAAGATTAACGAAGAAGAAATTGATTTTTAACTTTTCATTCATTGTGTTCAATTTTAGATGATGTTTTTTCAAATCTTTTTGTGTGATTTATATAACAACGTGCTAGACTAATTATTTTCATGTATAGGATGAAAATGAAACATTTCATTATTTATTTTAAATTTAAGACAAGTAGTTAGTTAAATTCTTATTTTTCTTAATTAATCTTTCATGTATAATTTTATTATTTGATTGCTTGCTCACTAATTAAATATATAGTTGCTTGTTGAATTGATAGGAAACTCGCAATAGATCTAGAACATTGCTTGATTAACATACGTGCAATAGATATTAGGAATAATGCTCATCACGTCTGCAATCTTTGATATAATCGTGAAATTGAATGTATTCTATTCATTCGAATTCGAATTATGAATATATTCGGGGTCGTGACTAGAATATATTTAATTTGTTTTGAAAATAGAATTAATTACAATATAATTATCAATTGTCAAGAATGCATTAATGATACTGGCTACGTAATTGAGAATTGATATAGATAATAATAGGTGAATTCGTAATCCAATACACTTATTCCATATAAATACAAAACTCGAATTTTACAAGTTTTCGTAAATTAATTTAGAATAATTATCAGCCACAAATCTCTTTTGTTGACTCACTTTGAATTTGATTAAAAACTAGTACACTTGAATTTGATAACTCTTAACTCATCAAATATTACTTGTCAACGATCACGCACCCTTGCGAATTTCGCATGACCATTAAACATCAGTGTACATAGCAACTACATGATATTAAATGATTGATTCATTTAAGTACAGAATATATAAAGTATAAGCACTTAAATTAGTGTTTTATCAAAACTGGTGCTAAATAGAATTATTCTAAATTATACGTCGCCTTCTGGTGAGCATGTTAGCTGATAATCAACAATAATGGTGATAAATTGCAGTTTGACGTTAGAATAAATTTTCTAAACCCTCCATGTAATTTTAAAATTCTGTATATTATCCTAGCATTATGCATACACTTTTTTCCTCGAAAATAGAAAAATAAATTAAAATGTTCAACCTAAGGCATCGTATTTAAAAAGAATAACTTCGTTAAAAGCGGAGTACATAAATATAATTGTTTGCAATATCATAACAATAAATAAATCATGAGATTAAAATCATTACAAATATCGAATTTTCATGAATTACTACAATTTATTTATCTAAAAGAAATTTTATATTTCTAACTTTTATTCAACATAATTTGGCCATTCTCTATAGAAATTGTTAAACTGTTAATCTAAAGTGCATTCAATGGATACAACTAGATATGAATGAATTAAGAGGGGTATGAGATGAAATTTTCCATTTTAGTATAGTGTAGCATTTAATTTTTATTCAAATATACTAATACGACACATAATTTGGCTGTTTCTAAATATGATAATTGATTTAGAATTGGTTAAACCTTTAAATTTTAAATCGCATTGATACAACTGGATATGAATAATGTATGAGGTACTCGAGATGTCAATAGAGTATCGTCTTAAGTACATAAACGATTGAAAACTATATAAAAAACTTTACATTTTTTTCCCATTCGAATTCGTATGTCAAATAAAATATAGAATACATAGGGTAATACTAAACACAATTAGCTAGTAAAATTAATGAGATTTTCATCTTTCTCATTAGTATTGTCCGATAGTACCAATATTATCAAAATTTTAATAAATCAGTCCGTGTGACCAGAAAATCAGAAATCAGTCCGACTATTTGTTAAAAATAAAAAATTGCACCAACTAACGTAAGGCAAAAAGGGACTCAATGAGTCCAAGAAACTCTTGGCCTAAGAACCAGCTAGTTCAACATCAATTCGATCCTGATTCGATCCTTGATCATTTTAGTTGGATAGCTAGGCCGATTTTCAAAGTATACAATAGTACAATAAATCTTACTGTTCACGAAAATATGCCTAATTAAAATCATCGCAAGAGTACGGTTCATTACATGTAATAAAGTGAACTTTTTGAATTCGAATATCGTCCCACAAGGATTGATTAGTTTAAATTCTAATTACAGTGACCTTAACTGAAACAATAAAAATGAGAATGTTTGTTTTAATGAAATTATAACTAAATTACTGATAAGTATGCAAGTATGAATGAATGAATTAACTGAATGCAAATTGACGATGAATGTAAATTTGGGTTTTCGAATGAATGATGAATGTAATAGGATCACGAATCCCTATGTAATATTCTTCTCAAAATCTAGTTCTACACCTTGACACACAATTGGAATATTGAAGAAGTAATGCTCCTAAATTATTTAATAGTCTCTTTCGAGTAAAATTAAATATATTCCAATATGTCACCCGACTATATCTCTATGACGGATGCAAACATACAAAAATGCATGAGATTTTATGAACAATTAACGATTCACATAGGGCATAACGATATATTTTTATCTCCTATCGTACCCATGATGATTTATATCATGTCGAACATATTCTCATTTTTTCGAATGCATGAAACAGGCTACCAAACTCACACAATTACGTATACAATAATTATGGAGAAAAAGAAATTCATATAAACCATTCAAATATTCCAAAATGTGTTTTTAATTGCCAAGAATGTAAAATTAAGAATTGAAAATCATATTACATGGTTTGTCTAATCCTAGTACAGAATAAATCTAGCTTAGCATGATGGAAATAAGAAAATCAGAAAAATAATGAAGAAGCGACATCTCCCCCAATTATCTTGAATTGAATCTTTGCTTCGTGATATTGATCTTCACGTTCTTACCTCTTTTCTTCTCTCAAAAGTCTTTTCTAATCCCCCCCACCTGGGGCGTTCTGGACGGCCCTAGAGTTTAAATACATGACTAAAATCTTGTTTCCATAGGTAGTTGACTCGAAAAGGGAAACTAGAAATTTGTCCAAAAATTCTTTCTATGCGACCGCATAGAATACTGAAATGGCCTTTTTTTTTTCCTGAAATTACCTATGCAACCGCATAGTGATAGCAAAATACCACTTCTTGCATTTTGGTCCTCAAATTTAGTTTTGCCAATCTCGACCCCTTTTTCCACGCCTTCTTCCTCCAATGTGTCATCCCAATGTTCAATTAGATCTTGCTATCTTCACATCTTCACATTCTCCTCCGGGTCATCTTTCAATTATTTGCACATTGGACCCTGAACTTTGATTTTCTTTCATGTTAGTCATTTCCCCCACTTTTCTCCTAATTTCCGTCATATTTATTATTGTTGTCCTGTAAGCTACAAATTATATCGAATTAAGCTATATTCCACATATTTATTCACAATTATCCATGTTTGTGGCACAAACTAAGTGTGTAAAATGTACTTATTATTTACCAAATGGGGAACTAGCCAGTTCAACCTTAATTTGTCCCAATTTGATCCTTGACACTTACAAGTGATGCTTGAGCCAATTTTAAAAATATTTATTAGCACAATATATCTTAAGAACATTTTCAATGCTAACGTAGATTATACTAAAAAGGATTGCTACACAAGTTAAAATAGATATTATTTTAAAAAGTTACTCTCCAATGCAACATAGGATTATGCCAATTACGTGAAAAGGAAAAAAATAGACATTATCAATATGACGTTTAGATATAGAAGCCCTCTAAACGGAGTGAATCATTGTAATTTAATATTTATCTCTCTCTCTCTCCCCTAATTATTTTCTTTTTGTTTTCTATTAAATATTGAATTAAAGACGAAACTTGTTGGAGATAAATTTTAATTAGACCGTCTATTCATTATATATTAATAGGTCGAGATTGAAAATTTTTCTGCATACACCACTTCTATTGCAATTCCTGAAATACATTGGAAAAAGAAATATATTTTTGCAGTCCCACCCACCCATTTCAATTATAGGAAGGGTGGGTTGTTAAAGCTATAGTAGAGTGTGTGGTATACTCCCACCCACCCATCATTTCCATTGGCCACTCACACTTTACTTACGAACCATTTTTGAATACAGGAAATCCTACGTGTTTATGACTTCTCTTCTTGTTCTTGTCAATCCGTTGGTTCTGAAAATGACTCTCTCTCTCTCTCTCTTCATTTCTTTGTATCTGGTGTTGTTTTCCCAACAGCCTCATTTATAGGAGGTTACTGAAATTTTTTCCAATTGTAATTATAAATAAATTATTCTTCCTCGACTTCTCCGCCTCCCCCACTCTATAATTACTACGTCTTTTATCTCATTCTAGTGTGCATAAAGTGCTTAGCTGTATCTTCATAATTAACGTTGATTTCTTCTGTAATCCCTCTCTTTATATACGTACATATATATACATACATATAAATGTTTGTTGGGACTGTCTGAAAGTACTTATGTGGTCTAAAATGGGTTTTCTCAAAGTTAAAGGTGTGATTTACGAGCCTGTTGATCGTGTGGATCTTGGTCCCGACAGTGATGAGGTTTATCTCCAAGCCAATGTCAAAGGTTTGTGTAATCACTTGCTTCTTTTTTTCTTATGAGAAATTAAGGTTTTGATTTGACTTCAGTTTCTTGTTGTTGGGATACGCTAATGTACTTAGAATTTAGACCCTTTTTTTTTTCCATAGTTCCATGCATGATCATCGATGGGGAATACTGGTATAATTAATGAAGATAGATTGACGATGAGTCGTGGACAAGTCTCCTCGATAAATTTGATGTTGGGGTTTGTTATGTGGATCCTTTTTCAATCAAGTTATAAAACTTGAGTTGGTGAAAGGCCAACTTTTGCCATCGGAATTTTATTAATAATTTTTAATTGGAAAAACATTTATTTTTTTATTGGGGTGTGACAAGATTAAGTTTTTTGAATATTATTATTTTTTTAGATATTGATGATGAGAAGTCTTGTTCTCAATAAATTCAAGTTTGATTACATGAATTCCTTTCCGAACAAGCTATAAAGTTTAGGGAAAATTGTAGCTGAGGTCCTTAATCTTTTACTTATTTGCAGACTTTATCATAACCTTCACTTTGTGTCACCTATAGCTCCAAACATTTTAAAAATATGCACCGTTAGTTGACAAAAAAAGTCAAAATTTAATTAATTTTAACCAAATTAAAAATGGAAAAATGGTATTTCGTATTTTCCTTACATTAAATAAGTTAAAAAATTAAATTAAAAAAACCAAAAAATAAAAATAAATCCAACCCCATCAATTTTGGGACTGTGGGTGGCACAAAGTGAAAGTCAGGATAAAGTTTGCAAAAAAGTGAAAGGTTAGGGACCCTTGCTGCAATTTTCCCTGAAGTTTATGGGTTGGTGAAGGCCAACTTTCTCATTTATTAATCATTTTTAATTGAAAACAATAATTTTTTATTTTTCAATTTGAATCTTGGGGTGTCACATGAATAAGTGTTTTAGAATATTATCTTTGTTATAGATTGATGACGAGAAGTCTTATTCTCAATAAATTTGTTCTTTTTCGAACAGGTTATTAAGTTCATGGGTTGATGAAAGGCCAACTTTTTCTCATTAGGATTTTATTATTCATTTTTTTATTTTGGTGTGTAACAAGATTAAGTTTTCTGAATATTATTTTTCATTCTGCTAATGAGAATCTCGTCTGCTGAATAGCTCCTCGTATGGCTGGGCTTCTGGTTAAAGTTTTTGCTTGGTTTTTAGAGTCACCAATATTTGGAGGAATATTATTGTACTTTTTGAAGAGAAATAATCTAATCCACAAGGTAAATTCAATAATTTATTTTCTTGTTTTAAAATGATTAGATTTTCCAAGTCATAGTATCTTTCTAAAGCCATTTTAATTTGTTAATTGATTTGAGCAAAATATACTGCTGCATGAAAAACTTATGCTACAAGCAGGAATCATATCAATAAAAGCATATCAAAAGTTTTTCACGAAGCAGTACATTTTGTCCAAACTCATGCTATTAGCATTTGTTGTCTATGTTGCTTAGAAATGTTTCTTATTTTGCAGCTGGTGTCATTTGCGGAGTTACAAGAGTCACCTCTGTTTGAACCATTGCATCCATATAAAGGTCAGACAACGCCGTTTTATATTTAAATTACACCATTTTCTGTCAAATATTATCTTAACAAGACTTTCCTCATAATATGAAGTTACAAATCAGTTACTCTAAGGCCTAATTTGAATGTTGACTTGATTTGCTGTCCTCTTTACAATAGTCACAACGTTATTTGGACTTCATTTTTCTTGTACTTTTGTTTATGACTTCGAATAGATGAATTCTTAAATGTGTTGAGTAAAATTTGAGAGTTTTGCATCACGTTTTAACATGTCATGACAGGCAGCGAAGAAACAGAAGTAAAATGTGTAGAAGCTGATCTGCCCCCACCAGAAAAGGTTCAGCATGTTGTTGATTGTCTTCAATCTGCAGAAGATGTATCTGAGAGTCCAAAACTGAGCTTCCAACGTTGGACAATATTGGATTATTCAAGGGCTTATACATCAGGAGAAATAACTCCTCGAATGGTATTGAATAATTCATTTCTGCAGTCATTAACTTTAGTTTAACATTCCCCAATTCCATTTGATTGTCTCATCGTTCGGAGTCAATGCTTTCATAGTTATAGTGCTTAACCTATGTTTTCTAAGTCAGTATTGTGTTCTGATGCAGGTTGCAGATCGATTTATAGCTGCTGTCCGTGAGTCGTCCAATCCTTCTTTGCAGATGTCTTTCTTTATTAACTTCAGTGTCGAAGATATTATAAGGCAGGCTACAGAATCAACTCTTCGATATGAACAAGGTTCGTAATTGTTTGTCCCAGAAAGGCCAAAAATGAACAATATTTGATTTTCCAAATTAAATGTATGTTTGGGAAGTGTTTATTAACAATAGTACTTAGAAACAGGTGGAAATAAGTGGTGAAAAAGTGGGTATAACCTATGGGTCCTATAAAATGCGTGAATAAAATGTGATTTGACCAAAAGTTTAGATAATTTAAAGTGTTTATAAAAACTTCTCCAACATACTTTAGTTCCCAAGTTTCGTGAAGTGATTTCGGTTTGACAATAGATTAAAAGCAGTTCTTCCACTTCTTGAACCTGTAACTACAGAAAGAATACATTTGACTTCCAATCAAATCAGTTACATTTGTTCGGTTTTCCTCATTCGAATTGGATGCAGAAGCATTTTCTGATTCTCCATTTCATCTGTTTTCTTCCAGGAAAACCACTATCAGTACTAGATGGAGTTCCAATTGCTATTAAAGATGAAATAGATTGCATGCCATACCCAACCACAGGTGATAGCCTATTTTCTTATTCTCTTTGGGATTTGGTTCGGTATTTTGATCCTTCCAATTCTATTACATATTAGCAGTTGCTTCTGTACTAAAAATTGATTCTTTGTAGGAGGTACAAAGTGGTTGCACAAAGTACGACACTGTACAGAGGATGCATGCTGCGTTAAGCGCCTGCGTTTATGTGGTGCCATAATAGTGGGAAAAACAAATATGCATGAGCTTGGGGCAGGAATTAGTGGGATAAATCCTCACTATGGGTATGCATATGTGCTCTTATAGAGTAATTAGTTAGTGTCTCCATGATTTATTTATCGAATAATGCTCTTAATATTTTCCTCGTTAAAATCTACGAGGTTGAAGAGTAAAATTTATATAAATTAAAGTTTGTCATATTTAATAGCTTAAGCTTTTAGATGAGGTTGTTCAATGGGTATGTTACTTTTTTAATCACAAAATTGGTCAGTGTAGATCAAAATTGATGCTCATTTTTCCTCCTTTGGTTACTGAAGAGCCACTAGGAATCCATATAATTCAAGAAAAATTACGGGAGGATCTTCCAGTGGATCTGCTGCTGTAGTAGCTGCTGGATTGTGCCCTGTTGCGCTTGGTATTGATGGGGGAGGTAAATTACATCTAACACAAGCGCTTGGTATTGATGGGGGAGGTAAATTACATCTAACACGTTATTTTATTTAATCCAAATTTAGGAGACAATTCAACAACACGAGTTGACTTGTTGAGTATTGTTAGCCAGTCCTTGCCACTAGAAAATTATGCCAAAACGTGTTAATTGAATCAACTTAATTCTTTCTCTTAGATTATGAGTTATAGCAAGTTAAGTTCTACTTAAATGAACTGTTAATGCATATCAGTCAATTTTAAGGTTCATATTATCATCAAGTAACTAGAATATTTTATTTTCTTTATTAGGATCTGTTCGACTACCTGCAGCCCTTTGTGGTGTTGTTGGATTGAAGCCAACTTTTGGACGTGTGCCACACAATGGGTGCGCTACAAATTTTTTTTTTTTTTGGTTAATTTTAAATCCAAATTTATTGAACTTCAAGAGTTCCTCATTTCCTCAGTGCTTGCATATATTGACAACACAATGTCTTAATTTGCCAGAATTCTTCCGCTGAACTATACAGTCGGAATGGTTGGCATACTGGCAGCGACAGTCGAGGATTCACTCATTGCGTCAGTTTCTGTATTTTCTTGTTGACGTTGACTCTTAGGCTATGTTTGGTAGAAGTACTATAGAATGGACAAGATTTTAACTTATTTTTCTTCCTTAATATTGTCAAGTGTTAACCAATTCTCCCTACCAAATATGCCATAGGAGATCTTGGCAGCAACTGCTATAAGCTACTATGAGTTTAATACCAGTATAAATTTGCAGATATGCAGCTCTCAGTGGCAACCTTTCATCAGATCCATCCAGCACGACAATGGTATTAGTTACATTACATGTTTATCTGTGTGTTTTGTATTCGATTGGACATTTATGTTGGGAAATTTCTTATAAGAATTTGTTGAGACTAAATTTGAATTAATAAACACGTTGTCTCTCACTGAATAAATTTTTAGATGACGTAGTTGAACATTATATTAGAAGATACAAATGTCCTCAGTTTGAGCCGCATGAAATTTTTTGTGAAAAATGCTCAAAACTGTTACAATGTTCCATTTTATCTTTGTAGTAATCACATATTCCTCCTGGCTTTTTATGAAGACACTATGCCAATAATGCATTTTCAAAGAGAAGTGTTCGTAATTACTCATTTATCGAAGGGTCGTTAACCTTATTTATGGCTTAGCGATATTAGGAAGGTTTTGGATATTATTTTAGAAAATCTCAAAACGTCAATTCAGTCTCTTTTTAATTTTCAATGTGCGTCTCAAAACCTACTGACCTGTATTCATGTTGTCTCGAGAAAAAACCAGCCTCCAGTATGTCTGCCGCTGCTGAAATCAGCAAACTATATGTCTTTTAACATCAGAATGGCAAGATCTGGAAAGGTTTGTATTCACCTAAAATTTCCTAGGCCACCTTATTTTAACATTAAATGCTATTGAATTACTTGCTTTGATGCATGTTATTTTAACGTATCTTCTTTGCTCGAATAGTGGTTTGATGACTGCACTGATGACATCAGAGATTGCTGCTCTCATGCTATTGCTAAACTATCCGATAAGTATGGCTGGAAGGTACAATAAAACCCGTAACTTCAAATGTTAACTCGAACTTGAACTTGCTGCGCTTGTATTTATTATACATTGAGCTTATCTTCTATTTTCGTATACAAATTTCGACGTGCGTGCAAGAATGCTTGGATAGAGATAATTCAGTCTCATTTAAAAGCTTTTTCATGTTTAAGACTGTGGAAGTGACCATACCAGAGATAGAGGTCATGCGCTTGGCACATTATCTAACAATTGGATCAGAATGTAGTAATTCAATTGCTGCCCACCAAGAGAAGTACGCAGTTTCTTTCGAAGTATCTCTGTGTTATGTTTTTTTCTTTTCAGAGAAGTAAGAAATTAAATGAAGCTGGATATTGACAATAGAAAAGCACTAAATGAAACAGGATCCTGGCAGAAATGGGGTGGGACGTGCGGGTTGGACTTTCTGTCTACGGGGCTTTTGACAGCAAGGAGTACTTAAACGCACAGAGAATCAGGTAAATTATAAGCTGATTATTTTGACATTTAACTTGTATACTCTTCAGATCGATTTCTATTGACCATTAAACATGTATAGGAACCGGCAGCTTCAGTTCCACAACAAGATATTTTCTAAAGCAGACGTTATCGTTACTCCAACAACAGGGTATCCTGAATTCTCACTTCTTGTATTTAGGGTATTTCTGTAAAGATTTTCTTTACTTTATCTAATAAATTGAGATTCTTCACTCTACTCAATGAAGGGTTCTTCTGGGGAATATGGGAAATTTTTTATTCAGCAGGCTAATTTCTATTTTTGTAACTTTATTTCTTAATATCTTAATGACGACTTTGTGCAATGTTTGTAACAGTGTCACCGCATACACAATTAAGGAAGATGCACTGAAAACTGGTGAACTCGACTACATTAATGGAGGTAAACATACTGCGAAACAGCACTTCGATAATTTCTTGTATTCGTTACCTTTCTTATACTGTCCTGCATCATTTACTGTTTATAAACTCTACTGGTCAATGCTTTAAGGCATTGAATAGAGGAAGTTGATTTTCTCAATATTGCAGCTGCCCTGGTACGGTACCAGATAGCAGGAAACTTCTTGGGATTGCCTGCTGTGACTGTCCCGGTTTGTTCTCACAAATTGTCTCTTGACTTCTTATGTATTCTAACATTAGTTTATAACCTTTTAATAAACATATAGTGATCTAAACCCTTTGCTGATAGGTTGGATATGACAAATCTGGCTTGCCTATCGGTCTTCAGTTTATCGGGAAACCTTGGTCTGAGTCCTTATTGATTCATGTTGCTTCTGCTGTGCAAGTAAGAGTTTCAGCCATTTTTTGTCAGATTAAAGAACAAAAAAAGGTTATGAGTTCAAGTTTTGCAGACACGTATTAGGCCCTTTCACAAAAAAATGAATCTGGCTTGCACAAGCCACATGACGGGACATTTTAAAGACTCAATTTAAATAATAAAGTTTATCTCCTCTCCAACTGCTTAAGCTTCGACTTTGATCTGATTTTCAGGCAATATGCACCTCAGGATCCAAAAGACCAGAGGTCTACTATGATATGCTTGCTAAGAAATAAGTTGTTACTCTTCAGATATTACTCAAACTTTTAGTAGTTCCAATGGATGATACCAATAGATGCAACGACGAACGAACGAGAATATCTATTTACATCTTTGTATGAAACAATGCTTTGTGGGTTTATTTGTATATATACTGAAGCAGTTGACAGGATATTATGTTTGCTCTTTTAAAGGCAAAGAAGGTTTCAGTCATGGGATAAAGCTTATGTCACCTTTGTTTTGAGATTGTTGAAATCAATTGATACATGTCTTTATGCTCATAAGTTGTTTTCATTTGTATTGTCCTACTATTGCATCTTTCTCCTCCGGCATTTTCTTACGCCGTCAGAGGTCCATTCATCCGTTTATGCGGAGTTTTCGTTACATGTTTCGGTTTTGCAAAGGGCAATGATACTAGAATGATTCCTGAACTTTTAGCTTTAAAAGCCATACATGAAAACGAAGATTACATAAAACACAAGTTAGAGTAATGTCGTAAAAATCTTTAAAAAGAGTTCTTGAATTACAAGAAATTTCGGAATTTAGTGTCGTGGAGCCAAACCAATGAGCTATTATGCATTCTTCCATTTATATATTTGAGATTTCTCTAAAGAAATGGGAAAAACTATTGAGAATTGTAAACATTAATTATATCCGACCAAGAGCAATCAATTTAAAGAAAGAAAATAAAGAATAAAAAACATGCAAAATTTATATAGGTTCGCTTCAATATGAGATTACGTCATCTCTTGTCAATGTAGTAATTCCTTATGATGAAAAACGATTACAAAAGAAAATAACAATTATATCTTCTCTAACCCCTTTTTCGCTCTATTTGATGATAATCCATAATGTCTACGGACTGCTCTCTATTTATAAAATAAACTAGAGCAAAATCGAATTTTACAAGGACTACTATTCTTCATAGAATTCTACAAGAATGCAAATTCTTAAATAGTCCTTAATTAAAAAATTTGTTCGGGAAGCTCCGTCCCCTTGACCCCCAGGCGGGGGCAAACCTCACCGCGGAAGTTACAATCAACTCCACAAAGTGACAATAATTAGGGCTCAACAATAATTAGGCTCCACAAATTAACAAAAACAAACATGATGGGATAATTAGAAAGCAAAGCATTTTCTTCTCTCCCATCTCCTTATTTCTAAATAATGAAATAGAGTAAGAACTTTACCTTAACAAGTCATGTACTCTTGAGAAGATTAACAGAAAAACAAAATTTTTAGTGAAGCAAATTTACAAATCATACATAACAATGTTGTTCCAACTTCTTGTTCTACACCCGTAAGTTTGGAGTTTGTCCCATTTACACCTTACCTATATTTTTTTTTCACAATGCACAAGGGACACGGGAGGATAGTGTTGAAGTCCGACCTCATACCTTATTAAATAAATATTTTTGAATACTATTCTTGTACTAATCTCAATATTGGACACCATAAATATAAGACCAGATCGGACAAATGGCCGCTGTAATTTACAGACACACCATAATTTATATTCATTGCCACATTGTCCCATCTCACCACAACCACTCCCAACATAACACGTGGCAACCATGACGTTAGCGCCTAATTTTCAACCAATTACAAGCAAGTAATGATTAGCTAGCTGCAAATCATCATTACCGGATGCCATAGTTGCAACGTAGGCATCATTATAACCTGCATAGATGACCTCAACAGCCAATCGAAATTCTAAGTGATGGAATGCCTCAATATGAGACTACATCATCTCCCTCCGCTATAGTAATTCACTATAATGAAAAACGGTTTACAAGAGAAAATATCAATCCTATCTCATTTAATCTCTCTCTTTCGTTCTATTTAATTATAATCCATAAAGTCTAAGGATTGTTCCCTATTTACAAGATAAATTATGGAAAAATCGAATTTTATAAGGACCCCTATTCCTTCTTGGAATTTTACGAGAATACAAATTCCTAAATAGCACTTAATGAGAATTTTCATCCGATGGGCTCCATCATCTTAACCTTCTGGATGAGGGTTGCCTATCTCCCTTTCAAACCTGTAGCGACCTCACTGCGGAGGTCGATCCGCAACCAGCTCCACAAAGTGACAATAATTAGGGTTCAACAATAATTAGGCTTCACAACTTAACATCTTCCACTTGAAGACTAATTCACCATCAATAACTTCTCTGCAGCAGCAACAACTCATTCCTCAAAATAGAAGACTAAGTAAAGTTGCACACACTTTAGTTTCTCGATCGAAACAATATTCATCTATATGTCCCCGAATTCTTACTCTCATGAATCTTCTCGAGTGTTAAGATTCCATCATACAAAGTCGATGTGATGAAATGATAAAGAACTTGTATATGCTTTGTCCTTGCATGATAAACAAGATTCTTTGCTAAGTGAATAGCGTTCTAACTATCACAATGCTACACACTCTTATCATACTTGTAACCAATTCTTCCAAGAAATAGTACAACTATATCATCTCTTTGCTAGCTTCAGTTACGGCAACATACTCAGCCTCGGTAGTGGAAAGAGCAACTATATTCTACTACTTAGACACCTAACTAATTGATGTACCACCCAATGTATACATATATCTTGTAGTACTCTTCCGGCCATCAATATCTCCTGTCATATCAGCATCTACATAGCCCTGTAATCCCAAACTTGATTTTCTGAAACATAAATCTGAACCTGAAGTACCTCTCAAATATCTAAGAATCCACTTTACTACCTTCCAGTGTTGTTTGCTTGGATTTCTCATATATCTACTCACAACTCCCACTGCATGTGCTATGTCCAATCTTGGACACACTATGGTATCATACATAAGAGTGCCAATAACAGAGGCATAAGGCACCTTGACCATGTAGACTCGCTCCGGCTCTGTAAAGGATGACTACTCATTTGATAGCCTGAAGTGCTAGCCAAAGGGGTATGGGGTATTAATTGGCTTTATATCATCCATACTGAACCTGCTTAGCACCTTATTCACATGCTTTTTTGTAATAATTTCAAGACATCATTGTCCCTAATAATTATCATCCCAAGGATTTGTTTTGCAACACCTATGTCTTTGATTGCAAACTCCTTAGACAATTCATTTTTCAACTTATTTATTTCTTGTTTGCAAACACCTGCAATCAACATGTTATCAACATGTAGTAGCAAGATAATATAGGAGTTACCAAGGTTCTTTACATAACAACAATGATCCCCCTAACACCTTCTAAAGCTATTACTAGTCATAAAACTATCAAGCTTCTTATACCACTGTTTTGAAACTTGTTTAAGACCATATAAACTTTTTTGAAGTCTACACAACATTTTCTCCTTTTTTCTGTACTTTGAAACCTTGTGGCTACATCATGTAAATTTCTTCCTCCAAATTACCATGAAGAAAAGTTGTCTTTACATCCAACTACTCTAAGTGCAAGTATTTCTTTACGACTAATCCAAGTACTGCTCTAATTATGGTTAGTTTCACCACAGGAGAGAAAACTCAGTGTAGTCAATGCCTGCTTTCTGTTGAAATCCCTTTATTACTAGTCTTGCTTTATACCACTTGCTTTCGTCATATTCTTCTTTTAATTGGTAAATCCATTTATTCTAGAAAGCTTTCTTTCGTTTTGGTAACTCTATCAATTGCCATGCCTGATTAGATAATAATGTGTCAATCTCATCCTTCATGGCTAACTTCCACTTGATTGATTCATCAACTTGTAAAGCTTCATTATAACTTTCTGGTTCACTTTTAACAGTTAATAGAATCTGATGCAATGCTGGAGAATAACTTTGGAGATCTAGTAGTTTTACTGGATCTTCTAGATGGAGTCATAGGGGTGTCCTCATGTACTACTGTATGTTTTCTCGATTTCCACCATCAGCATTCTTTAACTCAATCATTGGAAGATCTTCCAATGGGATCACCTCAGGTTTATTAACTTTCAGAGTTAAGTTTTTAGGGTCTGTTCCCAACGTGTCCTTATACAAAACACATTCATTGAAGATTACATCCTTGCGTCTGATAACCTCTCGAGTTTGATCATCCCAAAAATGATAGCCAAATTCATTATCACCATACCCAATAAAGAAACAATTTTTTTATTTAGCATCAAGCTTGCTTCTTGCATAGACTAAATGTAAATGTATGAAACATAGCCAAACACTTAAAATTGTGAAAGTTTTACCTCTTTGCTGCTCCAAACCTCCTCCGGTAGTCTATATTTCAATGGTGTTGAATGACCTCTATTGATCACATAACGTGCATTGTCGACAGTCTCAGACCAGAACATCTTTGGTAACCTAACATGTAATCATATACTTTTAGCACGCTCATTCAAAGTCCTATTCATCTTCTCAGCTACAATATTTTATTGAGGTGTTCCGGAATGGTCTTCTTCACCTTGATTTCATTATCGACACAGTACTTCTTGAAATCACCATCTACACACTCTCTTCGATTGTCTGACTGCAAACACTTCACCTTCAAATCTGTCTCGTTTTCAACCATCACTTTCCATCTCTTGAAGGTATAAAAACATCAGATTTATTTTTACGAAAATAGACCCATAACTTCCTTCTTGAGTAATCAATAAATGTCACATAATAACTGGAACCGCCAAGTGAAGTAATAGTTGAAGGTCCCTATATATCCGTATGAATCAACTACAATTTTGTAGCTTTTGGCTCCCTTGCGATTTTAGAGAAACTAATCATTTTTTGCTTGGCGAAAATATAGCCTTCACATAAACAGTGTTCAACAGATTTCAACCATGTTAGCTTCCCTTTAGAGTGAAGTACTTTCATTCCATTCTCACTCATGTCTCATAGCTTGCAATCCCACTCATGTCTCATAGCCTGCAATCTCACAGCTTGCTCATTAAAGAAAGCAGAAAAAGACAAATTAGAGTACTTCCATTAGTTGAATAAGGCCATCAACCTTCATCTAACCAAAACAAATTATACTTCCATGATTGTTACAAGTTCCATACTGCCTATGATTATCAAACATCATATTTTTGTAACTTTTTTTTCCCTCATTGTAACAACTTTGAGTCCTGCAATGGACATAAAATGCAATCAATATAACAAGTTGATTCATTTTTTGAACTTTAAAATGAAATAAACAAACCTAAATAGGTGAGATAGAGACAATAATATTTCGTAAGTAACGACAAATTTTCAAAGCTCTAATCAATATGAAGATCGATGCATTATGAATAAAAAAAATTCATAAAGTAACAACACACCTAATTCCTAAATAGGTGAGATAGACACAAGAAAAACCTCCACACCCAAAAAATTTCTCAAACCTCAATATAAAAAATGTGTGGCGGACTGTCCTCAGCCCACGGCCACCATTTGCTAAGCTCCAGAAGTTTGTTGCTGAAACCCCAAAATAGAAAAAGAAAACACACTCACCAATTAGATTCCAAGAAACAACACTTTATTGCCAAAAAATCAAACTTTATTCCCAAAAACCAAAAATGAGAGATGGGCGGAGTCACGACAGAGAGGTAGAGAGCCGGGAGGAGTAAAATCTGTGGTTTGAAATTGAAATGTGTGGCCTCTACGTGTTTTTCTCTTGCCTCTTAGGCTACTGAATCAAATAGTCCATATGCCAAGACTAATATATATATAAGTAGGTGTTTGGTAAGGATTAAAATTAGATTTTTAATATTTTGTGATAGAAGTTTTTGAAATGTGAGATTAAAAAGTTGTGGGACCCATGAAAGATATGATTAATATAGATTATTTGACTTTGACTTAAATTAAAATAAGATTTTAATCAGAAACAAACAGGGCCTAAATATATGAAAGTGATTTGGGTTGGCCCAAAGTTCAATGCAATAGGCCTGCATTGGTCCATATTGGGCTCCATTCCTAGAGAGTGAGAGGCTGAGGCAATAAGGTATTAGGGCGGAGTCGCGGCGGTGAGATGGAGAGTTGAGAGGAGTAAAATCTATGGTTTGAAATTGAAACGTATGGCTCTGAGAGTCTTTTCTCTGCCTCTTAGGCTATTGAATTGAAAAGCCCATAGTCCAAGATTAAAAAAAAAAAAAGTGATTTGGACTAAGCTTAAAGTTCTGTGAAGGCAAAGGCCTGCACTTGTCCCTATTGGGCTCCACCCTTGTAGGTGAAGGAAATTTTACATGGAAATTACACAAAATCAGAATTTTTAAGTTTTAATTTCAAATTTCAGATATAAACTTTATTTATACAAAAATCAGATTTTAGTTCATCTATTTCATCTATCTTCTCTCTTTAAATCATAATTACCCAAACTTAAAACCCTAATTTTATCTTTTTCTTCCTCACATCTCTCTCTCTTCCTCACCTGCTCTCTTGTCTCTCTCTCCCATCTTCCTCGCACAGCCACCATCAGAGACACAGGCGAAGCTCGTCGATGCTGTGACCGCCAGCTGATACAGGCGAAGCTCGTCAATGTTGCGACTGCCAGCTGACACTGCGAGCGACTGATGCCGACGAATCATCACGGTGCGGCGGCGGCGGCTTTCCTTCGTGCGCGACAGTTCTTCTTCTCTTTTTTTTTGATGGCAATGGTTGGGTGCTGTGTGCAGTGGTGGTGTGTGGTGGTTGGGTAATGTGCTATGTCCGGTGGTGGAGAGTCGCAGTGGTTGGGTGCGATGCTATGTCCAGTGGCTGGGGTTGTGTGCAGGGGTGTGTAGTGGGTGTTGTGGTGGTGACGGTAGTGTGTGTGGTGTGTAGTGGTTGTTGTGTGGTGTTGTTTTGGCGTGTCTGGTGGTAGAGCTGTAGCGGTAGTTGCTGTGTGGTTGTGTTTTGGCGGTGGTGACTAGTCGCATGTGCGGTGGTGTTGCTGGTGTGATGTGGTGATAGGTGGTGTTGCAAAAATGATGGTGGCAGCGACGGTGGCAAGGGTGGTTGTGATTATTTTTGTTGGGAGTGTATTGGATCTAGTGGTGATGGCTTTGTTGGTGGCGGTGTTGTGGTGGTGTCGTGGTAATGGCGGCGGTGGGATAGTGTATATGACCAATTATTTGGTTGATTTGTGACCAAATATTGATGGTGGATCGGAATCGGGGTGGGGTGTTTTAGTGTATGACCAACTATTTGGTTTATTGCGACTCATTATTAATCTGTGACCTTA
>CAIGRN010063776.1:0-12073 GCA_903798345.1 Fraxinus anomala
CAGAAACAGCCTTAAATTTTATGTTAAATTCTATATATTGTTGTGTTGGTTGAACCATTTCTGTTATCGTCTTTTAAAAACCGAACCTGTAATGTTATTATCCTATCGAATCAATTCATTTACAACATATTTAGCAAGTAGTATTAAATGAGACTTGATCGGAATGAAAAAGAAAAATATGTTAAAACTTAGTCTTTTGTACCATGACGTCGCGTACTGTCTACAAAACATGCACTTGAAGTTTAAATTGTTTGGAAGAGAATTGTTTATTATTTACTTTTATACCTTCAATGCACCTCTCAAGTATAGGTTGGACCCATATTCATCGAAAGTAAGATGCATAGAACTTCATAAATGAATGATGATGAGACTTGAAATCTGAATTTTATGTACTGTAATTTATTAATTTATAGTGATTTTCAGCATAATTTTGTAATTTGAAAGGTGGAAGTAAATCCGCGTTGGCAACAAAAGAAGCTGATAGAATTCTGCAACGCCAAGGGGATTCTTGTAGTTGCTTATTCGCCTTTAGGGGCGGCTGGGACTTTTTATGGCACCAATAGAGTTCTGAATTCTCCAGTTCTAAATCAAATAGCCAAGGCCAGAGGAAAGAGTGTTGCTCAGGTAAATTAATTAGTTCATATCCTACAATAATCTTTTCCTTTTATTTTCTTACTCTGCTAACATTTCAATGCTACAATCCCATTTTTTATCGTGTGTACACATTTTTAAGGCACGGGCCCCTATTTTCTAGGAATGAGGCATAGTTTGTTGTTATCTGCTTATGTTTCAATGCACTGACCTCAAAATAATTGGAAACAAGATTAGTTTGTTGTGCATGTGTACTTACATTTAAATGCGTTTACCTCAAATTTATCGGCAACTTGGTTAGTTTGTTACCTTCTGCATACACTTTGATTCAAGTAAATCAAATGCAGGTTGCTTTGAGATGGGCATACGAACAAGGGATTGGAGTGGTGATGAAGAGTTTTAACAAAGATAGGATGAAGCAAAATCTTGAGATATTCGACTGGTCATTAAGCAACGAGGATTTGCAGAAGATAGGTGAAATTCCACAGGGTAGAGCTTGTGCTGGTACAGATTACACATCAATCTATGGCCCATATAAGACAATTGAGGAGATTTGGGATGGGGACATGTGATTTCAACATAGGAGTTTGTTTAAGGTTGTTATTATGCAACTGTTAGTACACTAAACTATGTAAGAAACACCAGTGATCTATGCATGTATGGTTAAAGTTTAACTTCTGACTCGCGCTAAATCAATCTCAAGATGCTTTGGCTGTGTGATCGTTTGTAGACTTTACTCGTCCCAGAAGTCTCATTGTATAAGTCCTCGAATATGGTTTTCTTTAGTAAAGAGCATATGTTTGTCGTATAGACCAAACGCCTAGGTGCATTTTTTTACGCTTTTATGTTATTTATATGTTTTTTACGCTTTAATTATTAAATAATTTTTAGAGTGACTTAAAAATTTTAAAATAATATTAAAATAAGAAACTATTTTTTTACACCTACTCTGAACTTTGACCTCCACGTCTCGTTTCGTTTTACGTTTTTTAGCATTGATTTTCACAACTAACAAAATTGAAAAAAGATTCAAAAATAGGTGATATAATAAAAAATGATATTTGTACATTTCGAGATTTACACCCCCTCACATTGAGGGGGTTTATAAATATAATATTAATATGTATAATATATAGAAAAAATATAATCTAAATAAGGATAATATATAATGTCCATGTGAGGGGGTTTATAAATATAATATTAATATGTATAATATATAGAAAAAATATAATCTAAATAAGGATAATATATAATCTTTTAACATATCTTCAACAATATCAATTATTCCATATATTACAACACATTTCCCACTACACATACATTTTCCTACTATCCTGTCTCTCCCTAAACACGATTTTCAATCTCTCCTAAATCATCAATTGGGCACAAAATTGGTGAATCTATTCTCCAATTACCATCGTTTAACTGATGAAGTCAACAATGCACAAAATTTCACTATAAAGTAATCATACAGTGATTCTTCTTTCGTTTTATTCACAAACTGTGTATTTTTAGATAGGTTAAATTGTAAAATTATCCAAATGGGATTACTGTTGATATGAAATTTTGAATTCATCATGTGATATAAAAATCATAAGTTTTGAACATTTTTATGTATTTCGTAAAATCTCAACATGACTGTAACCTATTGATTGTCTATTTTATGTTGTATGTGACTAGATTCTGTTTAACGGTGATTGTTTGAGATCAAGTTTATGTAAGCTTATTGTTGTGATCATATTTGTGTAAGATGTTATTGTTTGTGATCAGGTTTGTGTTATCATTGGCTGTCTATGACCAAGTTTTTCTTCATTGTAATACTCTGTGATTAGGTTTGTTCTAACTGTGGCTGTATGTAATCAAGTTCGTGTTAACAGTACTATGTGTGATCATACATCTATTAATAGTGAAAGTTTATAACGAAACCTATTTACTTTTAACGTTTGTGACCATTTGTATGTTAACTATGACCTTTTGTGATAAAGTCTATGTTAATTGTGATCGATTGTGACCAGTAATGTACTGAATATGACATGTTGTCTGATTATAACATTTTATAACAAATAGATTATCACAAATTTTATCTGAACAAAAATAATCATAAATTAAATAGCAATCATAAAAACGACTCTCATCCGCAATAACGTAACAAACATAATCCGTAGATTTAAAAAGGTAAAAATATTCATCTACATGTATGTAACAACCAATATTCATCTACACAAATATCTACCTACTAAATCTGAAATGAAAAATCATTTTCAAATATTTAGTTCTCAATAAATCAATCATATGCGGCTCTGCCTTTGTTTTTTGTCTCCATCCAGTCTACCTGATTTGTTTGTGTGAAAAAAAATGACGACATTTCAAGCCTCGTTTCGATAGCATAAAATGACATGGAGTGTTAGACATGTGACTAAGATATGAAACTTTTTGTAATTTTTCAGGGAACTAATTGCTTTCTTTGATCTAATTTTCCAATTCTACACAAATTAGAGTATTAGACAAGTAACTGTGATCTTGATCACAAACGTAAACATGCGATTGTAACCTAAAAATTGCCTGACCACAAACCTATTCTTTTGCGAATGTGACATTTTATACAAAATAACTCATAGACTATGACAAATCCAACACTTGTATTTTGGTAGAAAAGAAAAAGACGGGCAATAACATAACAAAATCAAGTTACATTTATCAAGATAGGGTCAAATAATATATAAATCGGGTCACAATTCAAAAAGAGAGAGAGAGATTAGCAAAATTAGATCGCAAAATTCCATTTATATGATACATGACATACCCATACTCTACATTTCACATTGTGTGGCATTTACACATAAGCATTAACTGCGATAGGATTACACACGAGTCACAAATATAAACAAAAGCGGGTCACAAAATAGAACATATTTAGGTCACAAAACACTAATTCAAAAGCATACACTACATTGGCACATAGATAGCATTTGCACCAAAAAAAAAAAAGCATTTCCCAAGTATTAAGCTTCAAAATTCAAAAATCGGGTATCTATATATATAGGTCACAATTTATTGGTACAAATCAAAAAATTTATAGGTCACAACTCATTGATCGATCACAAATCAAAAAAATTATATGTCAACAACTTATTTATCGGTCACAAATCACAAGTTTTATAGGTCACAACTTATTTTACGATCACAAATTATCAAATTATTTGGTCACAAATTATCGAATTAGCACTACAACAAATTGGCCTTTTGCAATATGTAACAGGCAACATTCATTAATTGAGTGTTGCTAAAAGAGTATATCGCAATATTATAATAAGTGAATGTTTCCATTTATTAATGTAATCAAGCTTTGGCAATATTTTTTAGTGCATATTGTTAATGTCACATTTTGCAACGTTCAATGACTATTGCGAAAAGTTTTGTTTTTTGCAATGTTTATTGATTGTTGTTAAAAGTTCTTTCTATAACAACGTTCATTGACCTTTGCGAAAATCTTAATAAACAGCCTTTTGCAACGTTCACCGACCGTTGCGAAAAGTGTCACTTTTTGCAATGCTCTTTGAACGTTGTGAAATGCTTTATTTTTTACAACGTTTATTAACCGTTGTAAAAATATGTAAAACCCAACCCAAATGACCCATTTAATACCCAACCCATAGAAAAATCCTAAATGAATAAAACATCATTTCCCCAACCCTAAATCTTAAGGAAAATGCTACTCTAACATTGGGCTTGACATAGAAGCTGACAGAATGGCATGGATTAAAATAAAAGTAAATAAATGAAATTTTCAACAATGTGGCCCACTCCAATTGAACCCTTTTCCTTTCCCCATTCATCTCAGTCATTTGGGCGCCCAATTTTCTCCATATTCTTCATTCTTCAGTTTCCCATTTCCATGGTCACACATCTCTCCTCATTTGATTTTTAGCTTTTTCCCTTTCCATGGTGACTCAGCGCAACTGCTGTCTTGGTGTCTTCGACCTCCGACCATTTGGCCGATTTCGCTTATGCTACACCTTTGATATCTTCGACCGTTTGGCCACCTTCGCTTCTGTCGGTAGCTGCGACCTCCAGCCACTGTCACTTGTTTGGTTGAAGATGACAAGAGAAGGTAAAATCTGAAATTTATTTTATTCTTTGGTTGAATGAGTTGAACTCCATTTTCACATCAAGTAGAAGCATGACACTGATCAGCATGATTTAGGAAGGATTTTTTTTTTTAAATTTTTGGAAGAATTTGCCACTATCAATACCCTTAGCTTCATCTAGTACTGGAGAATAGATACATAAGTGAAGTGAAAATGTCATGATTTCATCGGGTTTCCTATTCTAGAAAAGGAACTCATAAGAAGCCAAAGTTGTAATTGTTATAAATGACCGTAATTGAATATGTTGCATCAATTGTAAAGTATTTCATTGGAAGAGGACTATAAATAAAGTTTCGATCAGGTTTATGTTGCAGGGAAAGAAATTTCAAACGACGTCAAAGCCGTTATGTTGGTGGAGTCAAATGACGAGAATGTTATCGACAGTATAAAATTTTTAGACGACGGTGCAACAGGAGAGGATGGTATGATTGTACCTCAGGTGGACATGAATTTAAGGGGGAAAATGAAATTTTCGAGTTTTATAAAAGATATGCATAAGACTTGGGTCTTCCAATGAGAAAAAGAAATTCGAAAAAGGATGATGGAGTTTTGTAATATGTTACATTTGTTTGTATTCGTGAAGGGAAAAAAATAAATAATACAAGCATTTTTTATCAAACCACCAGCAACCATGCGTAGTGGATGTAAAGCTAGACTGGCTGCATGGTCAGATATTTGTAGAATTTAGAGAATTAACGCAGTACACCTTGATCACAACCATAGAACAAGTCCTACAAAGTCTAGATTATATTGATGCAAAGTCAAGTGCTCAGGTGAAACGGCGGCTTGAAGTAAATGACATTGCAGGAATACCGCTACACAAAAGTTACAACTTCGCAGTTGTCGAAGCAGGTGGATATGAGAATATGACCCATGTGGAGAAAGACTGTCGAAATTATGTTGAACAAGTTAGGAGGTTAAGACTTGGAGAAGGTGACGCCACAACAATACAATCATATTTTTCGGCTATGCAAGCATAATGTTCCTGGTTTTACTTCAGTGTAGATTTGGATGAAGAATCCCATTTGAAAAATGTTTTCTGGGCAGATAGTAAGAGTAGGCAGGCATGTATGGAGTTTGGCGATATTGTCACATTCAATACCACATACCTAATAAACAAGTATGATATATCGTTTGCCCCTTTTATTGGAATGAATCATCACAGACAGTCGACACTTCTTAGATGTGGTCTTATATCAAATGAGGATACTCGTACATTTGTGTGACTTTTTTGGACATGGCTGCAGTGCATGAACGGCCAAGCTCCCAATGGGATAATTTTCAATAAAGATAGGCCAATTCCAAATGCAGTTCAAATCGTGTTCCCTAATACAAAGCATAGGTAATGTTTGTGGCACGTATTGAAAAAGTTGCAAGAAAAGTTTGGATTTCACGTTGATAAAGCTTTGATATTCTCTACTATACATGGATTGGTGTATGATTCTCAAAATTTTAAAGAATTTGAAGAATGTTGGATAGCAATAATAGAAACATATAATTTGCAAGACAATGAATGGTTGTCAAGTCTTTACAATAATAGAGCCCGTTGGGTACCCAGCTATATTAGAGCCACTTTTTGGGTTGGGAAATCAACAAATCAACAAAGTGAGAGTATTAACGCATTTTTTGACTAGTGTGTGCATTTCAAGATCTCGTTAAAGCAATATTTTGAACAGTATGAAAAAGCATTGAGGAATAAGATTTAGAAGGAGTTTCATGCAGATTTCAAGCCTTTCTCGTAGGTGATACCTTTTGTAACGAGGTATGAAATGAAGAAACAATTCCATGCAATATACACAATTACAAAGTTCATGGAAGTTCAAGAGGAGTTCGTTGGCAAAGTATATTGCAAGCACATAGTTGTTAAGGAAGGACGTTCGGAATGACGTACGAGTTACACGAAGATATCATACATGACCATCGTTGCAAGAAAAAACATTTTTCATCTCAGTATCGAGGGACAAATGTAAAATCATGTGCAGCTACCACTTATTTTGAGTTTCAAGGAATTCTATGCAGGCATGCGATTATAGTACTAATGCGCAATGACATCAAAACACTGCCAGAAATATATATCTTACGGCGATGGCAGAGAGATGTGATTAGGTCCCACACGAGGATTGTAGTGAACTACGACAGGTTGGTTAATACTCCTACACAATTGATGTATGACAAGATGGTTAAATCATTCCCTACGTTGTCAAACATCACTTGTGATGATGATGTGAAATTTTGTTCTATATTGGAATGGAACGAAGTTAAGTGTAAAGAGATTGTGATGTCAAAGTCAAGTTGCGGGAGTAATGTCCGGTCACGCATAGTATGCATTTAGCATCTGAGTGTGTAGCGTTACATGATAATGGCAGTATATGCGGTAGCGTACGAGATCCAAAATGGGCAAAGAGAAAGGCCGCTCCTATAAAACTTCAGAATAAGTCCCCATTGAAATGAAATAGGAAGTAAAGCACAAAGAAATAAACATCTGAAATAGAGAAAAAGAAGTTGAACACGAGTTTAAGAAATTCAGATAATTGAATCAAAATTCCAAGATCCTAGCATCCATAATATCCGAGATCACAGACAAATCCATATATTAACATAATTGAAATTACTATTTCATTCAAAAGAAACTGCTTCAGCTCAGGCTGGCGAATTTCATTCTTATCCTATTTAGTTACGTATTCTTCCTTTGTATATAGTCACGTTCCTAGCAATCTCCATGCCTTGTTCATCGGTTAACCGACATCGTGTTTGAAAATGCAAGATAGATCTTGATTACTATTGACTAAACTTGATTCACCACTTGTTTCCTTCTCTTTGACCCACTCCCAAAAACTACATTTCACGTTGTACGTATTGAATAGTCTACCTTTGTTGTCAGTGACCTTCTCCACCTCAAAGCACTTCAAAAAGGCATGTTTGCACCTTGGGCATGGTCGTTTGTTTGGGCATTCCGCAAAAAAAAAAAATGTCCCTTTAGTCTACAACTATTACAGATTCTATGATTCTTTCCTCTCATTTTAAGTTGGGAATCAAACACCAAATAAGATAATCAGCACAACATATATTAATTCTATATATAAACAAATGAAAACCTAACGACATTGTCGTGGAAATCTTCGAGAAATCTTGATCCGGCTCAGTTTAATCAACCAAACAAACACTAACCGAGGAGGCTCGACTCATAACTTTAACACTTGGTTGCCATGAATTACTCACCCACAAAGGATACACTTAGTGATTGGTTTGCAAGCCACAAATGAAAAGGAAATTGAGTAGCAATTGGAACATCAAGGAAGAAGAACCAAAATCGGCCAAACCTCACGTTTTTCTCTCTTTCTCACAAACCAACACACAACACAACGGCTGAAAAGTGATGGATATATAGCACTAGTTAGGTCATTCGAATTAGGCCAAAGTTCACTAAATGGGCCAATATATATCACCATCCAACTAATAACCATAACTTGGGCCATCCACGAGTGTTGGACCACGAGCAACATTAACTCAATTAAGTTGCTTCTAGTGGCCTCAAGTTATTTTCGGGTCGAGCCATCACTAAAGTGTCGATATAAATTATCCAATATTGGTTTAACATCATCGCCCGAGATTTATTGGGTATCAAAAACCCAATAGACATAATCAAAAGCATCATGTCTATCATTCTTCTGAACCTGAACCAAAAGTCATTGAACGACAAAAACCTGATTGATGAATACTGGAATTACTTGTGAGTTTCACAAGTAATGTATGGATAAAAATTGATTTTATCGACTATAAACTTTTTATGAATATCAGCCAAAAATTGGGTCAATCCTCAGCTCAGATTCAGTGAGTATGCTTTCAAGCCTGGCATTTCTAACGTAACTGTCAATCCATTACTAATTCATGCCATCATACTTTGCTTATAACATAGTTCTAACACAATGTTCAGATTTGCTAACAGGTGTGAAAGGAATGGTGACGCTGTTTTTTTTAGCCAACATTGGATGGCATACCAACATCATGTCTGTTCGAAGCTTATTCTTCAATAAAGTTAACAACTAATTTTTTTTTTCCAAACATGTTTCAATAAATATTTTTTTTCTTTTTTTCACACGCTGTTATTTTCAAGTTTCACGAATATAAAAGAGTTCACTTTAAAAACTAATTCAGAAGCAACTAATTTTTGAAATACAGTCACAATTGCACCAATGATAAAGGATTATTGAAAGAAAGATATTTGTAATAACATGAAGAAATAAATAAATGGGTACAGGTTTTTGTCAAACCACAGATTTTTAAAAAAAAAAACCCACAACCACGGCTACTACAAATTTTACCCAAATCTCCTACAATTCCACTCTCAAAGCTACAATCTGTGTCTGAATCTAGTTGATAATCACTTAATATATACACATATATACTTGAGTTTTCTCCATATCTAGTCGGAGAAGATGGGCAATAACGACTACAAATTAACGAAAAGCGGGTGAATGTCTCAGATATGGAAGATCGAATATTTCGACAACATGGATTCCGTGGCAGTCGACGGTGTCTCTATTGAAACTGGAGAAGACAGATTAATTTTCGCGCATAGAGGAGTCGATGGTTTAGGGAAATATGTGGGAAATTTGTATATGAAAAAGGTTACGATTTGAGGTGAAACGGGTTTTTTTTTGGGCGGGTTAACACTTTTTTAAACTTTGAATTTTGTCATTTTTTTTTTTAAAATGCCACCTCACCCTAACTGGTTCTGGCACCATAGCGGAATTGAAATCCCAAAGGTTCTCTCTCTGCCTCTGCGTCTCGAGCAAGAGTTTCGCTTGGCGTACATAAGTGAATTTCACAGGGGTTTTACAGGGTGATATGGCAATAATTAAATTTAAAAAAAACGACCTTATTCAGAATTTACTTTCATTTCTTCCCAAAGTGGAAGTCCTTCAACCTCTCCATTCCCATCTCCCCTTTTCCTCCATTCACGCCAGCAAGACTACACGATCGGAATCATCTCCATCTCTAGCCGGATACAAAATCAGTGAAGAACAAATAGTAGCAAACGGGCCCAGAAGTTTTTGCCGACATCGAAAATTGTCCAGCACTGCTCCGAACTTCCACCGCCGCGAAGGGACCACCACAGAACTATCCTCCTCCAGCCGGCGCTTGACGACAACTGAGGAAGACACCCCTTTGCATATACACCCCTTAAGTAAGTGTTTGGTAATTTAAATACACACATTAGACAAAATTCATTCCGTTTCACACTTTTTTATTTTAGGGGGCAGAAACATACACGAGTAAAAAAAAAAATTATGATTGTCTAATTTTCCTTTTTTATTTGCTTTTATTTTCCCCCAAGAACGTACAGCTAATTGCCAAAACATACATGCTTTCAATGTTAATTTGTGAGGAAGGTAAAATAAAAACCTATATTCCATTCGTGCGGAACGATCCTAGCAGCAGCATCAATATCTACACCACCACCATTTTTGAGCCTGCCCCTGATAGTAGCAACTTTCTGAAGAAAGTCATCAACTGAATCAAAGCTAGGGACCTTGTATAATTTTACCAAAACTCTTTTTAGACATCGTTTGGGAAAATTTGAAATACTGCACAGGTCATTAAATGGGCAGGCTACTGTTATCTTTTAAAATGGGCACTCTGCTGTTGATCTTCATGTCACTGATTACATTTTATCATATGAAGTGCTAGTTTCATTTATGTGGTTTTTAATCTTTTCAGAATGAGAGGAAGGAATGTTGGAATTTGTCACAGTTGTCGAAGCAGGTGGCATTCATTCGAGGAATGCATGAGAAAACGTCGCTGCCCATGGTGTCCACATGGATTTCAGAAATGTTTTGAGGTTGGAAAGCAGACACGTAACAAAGGGTGATTATTCAGCACTTGCAGTAATAACTATGGGTTTTTCGATTGGGTGAAAGAAGGAGAATCAAGCGAAGAATCAAGTAACGTTAACGAAGCGATGAATGTTGCGGCAAATGGGGAATTAGAAGATTTGCTAAGCATGCTCGACACTCTTGCTCGAATAACTGAGAAACATGACGTCGAGGTTTCATTGAATGTGACATTCCGCAAGGGAAAGGGAAGTTTGGAAGGGAATGGGAAAGGAACGGGCCGGCTTGATTATTAATATTTGCGTCAATGGTTAATTCAAGTTCTATTTGTAATTGAAAAACTTATGTAGCTTAACTATGTATTTTGTGTCGGATACTGCTGGAATTTATTGTAAATGCATTTTATGTTTCTCAGTTACATATTATCATTTATATTTCCGTTTTCATAAATGAGGAATGCTAGACATAGGGTTCAAGTTCCCTTTGCATGGTTGAAGTTCTTGTACATTCTTTATGAATTGATGAAAACAAAGTAAACATTTCGAGTCAGCAGTTTCATTTTGCCATTTGTATTTCCTAAATTATGAACGTTTACTCTACCTTTTCGAAACAGAATGCGGATGGGATACTAACCAGAACTGGAAAGATATTTTGTCTCTTGGGAAACAACAGACACTGGGACTAGAAGCTTATTCCAGTTGAGCTTCTTCCAATTGAGGTTTCATTTATGTGCTAGAATGTGAAAGACAAGCAGTTTTTTGCTGAACGTAATGTAGTTTTTTATAATACAATGGCTGGAATTTATGTGCTAGAATGAAATCAATTGGAAAAAAAAACCAACTTCATTGAAAACCCCAAAGCTCGACTACAAATACAATGAGACAAAAAGGTGGACCAAAACTATTACAAAAATAGTCACTATGTTATAGCTGCAATCAAGAGCCATTGTGTAAGTGGACCAAAACTATTACAAAAATAGTCACTAAGCAAAAATCTGGTGTGCAATTGGAGCAAAACTAATTAAAAAATAGTCACTAAGAAACAATCTTGTAAGTGGACCAAAAACGCCCATCACAATGAAATCAACACCATTCATCCATTAGAGTAGCACCAAGAAAATTTATTTCCAAGCAGTTCGGAAGAGCGGGCTTCGGGGTCTACAGTGTGGGCGGTGCCGATTGGTTAGCTGCCGATTGAGAGGATGGGTGAGAAAATGGGTGTAGTCGTTGCTTGGATAGCTTGGTGAAAGACCCGTGGAAGAGTGGGCTTCGGGGTTTACAGTGTGGCCGGAGGTACGAAGCCGGTTGGTTAGCCGCCGATGGAGAGGATGGGTGAGAAAATGGGTGTAGTCGTTGGTAATTGGAAGAGCTTGGTGAAAGAGGAAGAGCTTTGTGAGGAAATGTGGTAACTGAGTAATTTGGGCGGAAATGTGAGACGCAGTTCCCGCTTTAATTTTAATTCACCCATTTTTTGTTTTTGTTGTTTTTTTTTTTTTTTTTT
>CAIGRN010063786.1:0-28749 GCA_903798345.1 Fraxinus anomala
AAGTAGATTAAGACATCACTCAAAAAGAAAAAAAAGGGTAAAAAAAACCCACTTCTGTCTGAACTTTTTCAAGAGCAGAGAGAGATAATAATCATCATCATTATTCACTTCTACAGCTTGCCTTTAGCTGCCTGCAGGCAGATTTTAAATTTTTTTTTTAATTAATAGCACGGGCCTTTTTGGCCTGTGTGGCTCGTCGAGCTACACGGGCCGGCCCGGGCTCGGGCGACGCCCCAAATTGGAGCTCGGCCAGAGCCTCGGCTCGGTGACACCGAGCTCGGGTCGCCCGAGCAGACGAACTTTTTTGCCACCCCTACATTGGATTATCATTTCTTACTACTTATTCTTACTTCTTGGCTACAATTCTAGTTTTTCATACTACATTTTTCAACCCTATATATATATATATATATAGTTTAGTCACGCTCATACGGATTAAACTTTATTTATTTGATTACATAAACAACATTTTCTCTCTATCTTATACACTTGGAGCGAGTCATGAGGAGCAAGTGTCTCTAGTAATACGATGCATGGACGATTTGATTGAATTTTTGAAGGTGGACGATACATCAGGACTTGGACTTTTCACCGAGTTTAAAAATGTGTTAAGGAATCTTGAGCTTAATATTGATAATATAAGAGGTCAAGGTTATGAAAATGGAGCTAATATGAGTGGGAGTCATAAAGGTGTACAAAAAAGGTTTTTTGAAATAAATCCTAGAGTTTTCTATACTCCATATGGTTTTCATAGCTTAAATCTAGCATTATGTGATATGACAAATTGTTGTTCTAAAGGTATGTCCTTCTTTAAAGTGATATAACGCATCTACACAGTGTTCTCTTTTTCTCCCAAACGATGAAATTTTTTTAAAGATAAGGTTGGATGTCTGAAGCCATTATCACAAATATGCTAGGAAAGTCACGTGGAAAGTGTCAAGCCTATAAAAAAGCAATTTGTACGAATAAGAGACGCTTTACTTGACTTGACAAATATTGTTGAAGATTATAAAACGAAGAGTGAAACTGAGTTCTTAGCAACATATGAACTTGAGAATTTTTAGTTCTTGCTTGGCATAGTCATTTGGTATAAGTTGTTGAATGCTATCAATACCGTGAGTAAATTGTTTAAATACTGTGAGTAAATTTTTTCAAATTGAAAACTTGGATATTGATGAAGCGATCAAACTTTTAGCAGCACTTATTTTGCTTCTCGAAAATTATAGAAAATCTGAATTTGATAGTGCAATGGATGAAGCTAAATTGGCAAGTGAAATGGGAATTGAAACTGTTTTCCGAGAGAAACACAACATTCGAAGAAAGATACGGTTGATGAAAGTGTCAGTGAAGAGGTAACATAATCACTGAAGAATCTTTTAGAGTTGATTATTTTTTCTTTATAATTGATTTATTTCCAATCAACTATGTCACATCAAAATTTGAATGGATTGACCATGTTATCCATTGAAAAAGAAATGGTCGAACAACTTGGCTTTACAAAATGATTGATATTTTTTCCTCAAAAACTACAAGACGAGTTGTATTTAAGTGATCATTTAGAACATTTTCATATTATTATTATTATTATTTTATTTGTTGCTTTATTTTTTATTTTAAGTTAAAAAATTTAGTTTCGTAAAACTCTTATAAATAAAAAATGGATTGTTTGCTATGACTTATGAAATACAGGTACGGCATTGAATATTACCATAGAATCTTTCAAGTTTTTTCAAGCCACTATTGTTATGTTTTTTCTTATCTTATTTGTATTCATTATATTCAAACTAGCCATTATTAAAAAAATTATGATATTCAAACTAAGTAAGATTATAGAAACGTGTGTCACATCTATAATCAATGAATTCAAGTCTATGAAACGTGTGTCACATCTATAATCAATGAATTCAAGTCTATTGTACCTATATATACCACCTACAAGTTTCCATATGACTATTTATTCTTGATTCTCTTGTGAGTAAGCTATTTATACCACTATCGATGCTAAAACATCATCCTATGTGACATCATATGATATGTTCAATTAAATAGGTTTCATAACACCGCATTTAAATCTTTAATTTTACCTAATGTCACATATGGTTGTGTTTTATAACATTATCCTTCTCTTAATAGTCTTTGCAATTGGTATTAAAGCAATGACTTAGTCTTGATATATTATAATAATGGCGGATGGGACTAGAGCACAAACATCCACCAGTTTTGAGGACACCATTTGGCAGTTGAAGGAAGCTTCTGATCTTTGTGGTTTTGATCTAACTAAGTTGACTTTGGCCATAATAAACATGAAATTCAAGTTAAGAGAAATTATTTCCTACAACAGTGTAGGAAGATGGTAATCTTATTGACCCTTTCTCAATTACAAACATATGATCAATTGCAGCAAGTCAATGAAGAAAGCACCATTGAGGAGGGTCTCAAATAGAGACCTAGTTTCATTCAGGCCACAACCTTGTCCACAATCCCCCGACCAACATGATATAAAAGATTCAATTAGGTGAGTTTCAACATGGACAAATATGTCGAGCAAACCATTCAAATTTCCGTTGCTCTTGTTTTTCCCCATTGACTTTGTTATTGGAGATCACATAGATCCAGTGAAATACAACCTCTTAGTGACTGGTTGGTTGGATTTCTGAGTAAAGTTTGAAGATTTTTTTAACCATATTAATCAATTCGGGAGATTATTAGTCAAGTTCAATATAATTGTTCATTTTTTCATCCTCGATGACAAGGCTTTAAGGGATGGAATGTAACAATTGAATGTTATTAAAATTATCTAGAATTATTCCAATTTAGGAAATCTTTGTGGTGGGTATGATTAGGTAGAAAACATTAAGTTAGTAATCATTATAATTATTATGTTCAAACTAGCAATTATTAGAAATTTATGATAGTCAAAATAAGTACAATTTATAGGGACGCTTGTAAAGTCTATAATTGAGAAGTTCATATGTTTATCGTAAGTATACATACGAAGCCTACAAAATTGTAATGAATGGAAAAGTTCATCAATTCAAAGAAATAGTATAATTATTTTATCTATTCGCGTTTCTTTGTTGGTTGTTACAAAAAGAATAGAGTAATTATATCGACACTAAAATATTTTTATCTATGAAATGTTTATAACTTTTGCTCATTGTCTCCCTTATATTTTTAAAATTTTCATTATATTCTTATTGTCAACCTTCTATTAATTAACACGTTTTATCCCTAACAATGGTTTCCATTTAAAAAAATTCATTGGGATGCATAAAAAGGCTTATTTACTCGCATTTCTAAACAATAAAAAACAAAACACAAAAAAAAAAGTTCAACCAATTATTTTCCTCTCATTTCAAAGAATGATAAAGAATATTTGAACAAAATATTATTAGAGATAAAATATGTTAATGAATTGAAAGCTAATAATAAAAGTACGACAAAAGAATGAAAATATAAGTACAGACAAGGACTTATTACAATAAAAATATATATAATAAAACTAACAAAAAGTGGCTTGGATATAATTATCTCTCAATAAGATATTAATGAAATCTTATTGTAATGCACTATTGGAAAAGTCAAAATAACACCTGCCCAACTGGTGAAAAATTCGCACTAACAAATGAAAAATTTGTAGCTAGTATTCCCATTCTTTGCAAAGTAAAGTATTTGAGTCCTCAATCAATTTTTTGAGCATATAAATCTCCAACATTTCAACATAGACACACGTGTCAGTTTAAAGGGATATTGCCATTCTTACTATTGAGCAAGCACATACCCTCTGATGCTATATGATATGAGAAGCGAATTACGATGGCCAATCAAGTAAAGGCTATAGTCTGACTATTGTTATGCTAGATTGACTATTGTTATGTTAGCTCGTCGACCACTGTGCTAGTTCGTCTATTATGAGGCTAGTTTGTCTATCAATATGCTAGATTGTTTATTGCTATTCAAGTTCGTTTACTAATGTGATAGACCGTCGTCGTTATTCAAGTCTGCCTACTGCTATGCTAGTCCTTCTACCATGAAGCTAGTTCGTCTACTGATGTGCTAGATTGTCTACCACTATACAGGTCAGTTTACCCATATGTTGGCCTGACTAGCACTATAATAGATTGACCATTATAACTTTCAATTGTCGGAGCATTCTTTTAATTGATCAAAAATCGTCCGACGATTATCACATGTCACTCTCAACAGCTAAGTTGTTGGAGGTTGACCACTAAATACGTGAGAAAAATTGTCTGGTGAGTAGACGATTTTCACTGTACACGTGGACGAAAACTATCTAGCGGTTACATGGTTCTGAATGCCTATAAATACTCCAAATGCGTATTAGGTAAGGGGATTTTCTTTTTTCACAATACATTTTTTGGCTTCCTCTTTTTTGTAAGCCATTTCATTCAAAATCCCACTACTAATTCTCACACTGAAGGTATAACGGGGGAGAAAGTCCCAACCTCTTTTTGCAGGTGTTCATTCGTTCATAGGAATAGCATCGATCACCTTGCTCTGATAAGGAAGTCCAAATATCGTTACCACATTATTTCAACCTGCATTGTGAATGCTCCATATTTCAAGAAATTGTTTTGTCAAAACAAAATATATCACTTTAAAAAGATAAAAATAAAAAATTGTAGCACTCCACTCAAGCCAGTCACCCTTCCCCAATTCTCTACCCACTAGTTTGCATGGGAGTGGGTTTGAAACCCCCCAGCACCCACTCCACCCAACCACACTTGTTCGTGAATTAATAAAGTATCTCACACTCCTGTCAATACTGACAACTGAAATTTTCAGATAACGTCGATTGGTATAGGATGATGTGCAATGATATTGTTAGGTCGGACATTTTAATTGAAATTGAACCTCCAAAATCGAAATCGAATTGGAATTAGAATAGGAGGTTTCAGTCTAGTTCCAAAAAAAATAAGCCACTGTTTGAGCCACATTATTTTTTTATTCTCATTCTTCTACTCATTTTCAGCCACACATTTTTCAAAAAAATAATATTTTTCATCACATCAATAACTTTTTCTTTTATTTTTTTAACCTTACATTCTCTATCAATTTACTATTCCAAAATACATTCTTCCAAAATAATGTGGCACAAACACACTCTAAATTAAAAATTGGAATCGAAAATCAAGAATCGAATGGGTTAGGGTCAATTCTTGGTTCTTGAACCAGCACTATGGGTACCCGAATTAAATCGATTTATATAATTTTTTATTTACAAATTATGACTGGGTAAAAAGATTACTAAATTTGAAAACCCTAATTTGGATAGTATTATTTAAACATGTACTGTAAACTTAAGAAATCAAGATGACTCCTACTTTTTTATCTCTCGTCTCATATCATATTGGTGCATTTCAAATGTTAGTACATGTTAATATTTGCAATTTAAGCTTCTATGAATAAAAAAGTTCAAGTTAGGTTGTGGTATAAGTTGATGAATCAAAGCGATTATTCTTTACAATTCGAGTTCTTTTACTTTATTGTATTATTTACAAACTTAAGCGATTTTTTAATTTTTTATAACACATGGCAATTGAATTTAATATATTTAGAGCTTGGATTGCGGTGTATCTTTTTTGTTATCTCGAGTTTGAGATTTTCTTTTAAAATATATTCAATGTTTGACACCCATTTTTTTTCATTCTTATTCTCATTTTTTTTCTCTTTCTTCATTTCAACCACACATTCTCCAAATAAAATAATATTACATATAAATCTAAAACTTTTCATCACTTTTTCACCACACATTCTCACGTCAATCACTATTCCAAAATTTCTATTCTCATAAAAATGAGATTCAAACACAAGCATAATTTTTTTCCTTTTTCATTCAAACAAAATGAGTTCAGCCCTTGTTTGGCCCCCATTTTAGGGAGTTGAAAATTTTTAAAATAGTGATTGATGGAAGAATGTGTGGTGGAAAAGTTTTAAATTTGTGCATAATATTATTTTATTTGATAAATGTGTGGTTAAGATGAAAAGAGAAAAACATAATGTAATGGAATGAAATTTAATGGGGCTCAAACGGGGGCTCAATATGTGGACTACAATGCCTTGATACTACATAATCATATATCTAATTAGTATTTTTAAGAGTAGAAGAATTTATGCATTGACCATAATTAAATTATAGGTTTTAGTATACCTCATATATGGATTGAATAAGCTTTATTAAGAAAAAATAATTTCTTCTCAAACTGTAATTTAATTTTTTTTTCCCATTTTTGTGATTTTTAGTCTGCATTATTTTGCTTCTTGAAGATTCCTTAATTGGATTTTATCCCTTGCGCAAATGTTATCGAGTCGTAGCATATTAGGTATATGTATTGAAATGGCCTATATAAAAATATTATTAAATGTATATAGAAAATGTTATGGGTAGAACCGAACCGGAATCGATGATTTAGGTTTGATTTCAGTAATTATAAGAACTCAAATTATTCCATTTATGAAATGTCCGGAGTATAATGGATAGTTTCGGGTATTGCAATACTTGTACTGACCCAGCCCAATCCTAAATATTGTTGTCTTTTCCCTTTTGTTTTTCATTTTCAACATTTCTTTACCATTACATGAGTTGATGTGACATATGTACCCCTACAATCTAAAACATGTGCAAGTCATATGGTTTTTTTACTATTCAAGATTGGTTCATTCATCCGATTGGAATTAAGTGTTTTAAGGTTGGGCATTTTATAACTTATATGAGTATTGTTATTTATAAACGGGACTTATCAATTATCGACGATATGATATTAATTAATTTAGATTAATAGTAAATTAAACTGGTCTAAATATCACATTACTATGGGGCAAGTAGTGAATGGTATTATTTGCTTAAAAAAATCAACGAGTACAAAAATGTTGTAGTTTTCAAAGATAGCGTCTTTGACTGCAAAATTTCCTTCAAAAATATAAAAACGCTAGAAGGTTTGGTTCAGTTACGTATTTTCCTAGGTAATTTAAAGGCAAAAATTTCATTACATTTCGATTCCTCGTCCGTTTCAGATGGCTCCATTCCATGGCATCGTCTTCATCTTTCCGTTATCAGACAGAACAGCCAAAGTGTACAACTAATAACTGCTTCCATCAACAACCGCATTAGGTCCTAGGTAGGCCAGCCCCACTTCTCAAACTCTATAAACGAAGGTTGTCGTAATCTCCACTCAAAACTACAAACCCTCCTTCTAAACCTTGCATAGCACACCACTCCACTCCACCAAAATATGTGTACATATGCATATACATGCATATCTGGATCCTTGTCTTCTGTAATTATGATGATTAGTGTGTTAATTCTGGTACTGTTTATGTCAAGAATCGAAGCATCGTCACAAGAGATTTCTTCACCATTTTCGTTTGGATCTCGATCCATTCTGCGATCATTCAACGATGCTAACAAAAATGGAGCTGAAAAGCCGGACTACGCAGTGGATATAAACGCCACGAATTTCGATGCTGTGCTCAAGGAGACCCCCACCACTTATGCCATTGTTGAATTTTTCGCTCACTGGTCAGTTTCCTTTTTTTGGGGGTTAAAGTTCATTTTTTGTAATTTAATGGATGAACCTGTTTTTGTTTTTTAACTGAGGATCTCTTTTCGATGAATAAAACAATTTCTTTAAAGTTCATTTTTGTAATTTAATGGATGAAGCTGTTTTTGTTTTTTAACTGAGGATATCTTTTCGACGAATAAAACAATTTCTTTGAACTACTGTTGCTGGGTTCTCTACTTTTTTCCTCATTTTCTTATAAATATTAGTGTCTGAGAAAGTTAGGTCAATGATTGTATATTTTTGGGTAAGAAGATCTTTTGATGTATATGACTACTTCACAGAAATATTCATGTCACAAGACATCAGATTTTTACATGGGTTACCAGAATTATTACTGAAGAATGGGTCTTTTTTGGTAATAATTTCTTTAGAGTATTGTAGATCTACGAACTGCACTTGATTTAGAGTTTTAAGAAAAATATTTGATGGTCTTTTCAAATTCTTAGACTGATCCTTGCAAATTTGAAGTAACATTATATGCTAGGAACAAAATTATCAAACAATTGCCTGTCTCAGATTGAATGTTTAGAAGTGTGAAGGATAATAAGAAGCATGAAATAAATTGCCAGATATGGACAAAGCAAGTGAAACGTGTGCAATATTACAACTAATCAATGTTGAGAATGGATCGTGGATGCTGTTTAATTTTTTACGATGAAATAAAATCATCTGAATGTTTTGACTAGAGTTACACTTGCTGGTAGTGTTCGAAGGTTTAACGAGTATGGGAAGCGTGAAGGTTTTCAGATGGATGGTTTGTGTTAGAAGTAGGCACAAATTTATTAATGGAATTCATGAGAAGAATTCAGAGACTATTTACTTGGTTTTTCTTGTTGCTTGTTTGGTAGTGCTTAATAGTAAGTTATGGGTCCTATGAAATGTGAGGATAAAAAATACATTTGATCAGCTTAAATTATAATTTAAGCTTTTCCGTTATAAAGTTCTTTGGACAATTAACATGTTTTGATTTGTGCTTGATCCATAAACCATATTATTTTATTGTCTTCTCTGGGTAAATCACCGAAAGATTGGATGGGGTTTTTGCCTCCAAAGTATATTGTATACTTTGGGTTAATGTTGTCAACCATTGACGATAATAATTTGAACACGATTAACCTAATGTAGACGACAATATTCTGAAGTCCTGGTTACTATAGTTTATTAAAGTTCAAACATGGACTTAAGTCAATAGGCAGTGTAGAATAGATACATCTAACTAACAAATGTTGGAAATTAGGAAAAGTATATTCAACCAACATAGCTCATGTACAAGACATCAAATGGACAGGGAGAAGACAAAATAATAGGGGGCACAAGATATACACTTTAAAGTAAATGCAAGTAAATGAATATAGTAGGAAAATTGGAATTATAAAAGTAGTTCATAGAAGTTAATGGTTTAGGGAAAGGATTATATTAGTACTTGTTTGAATAAAATTACAGTGTGACTACAATGAAAATGATTAGTAGGTCTCACGAAATGTGTGGATATTAAGTGGGCTGTAATTGTTAACGTCTGATTTAAAATTGATGTTTGACTTTGACTTAAGTTTTAAAGATTAATTTATTGTTATCCAAACAAGCACTTAATTGGACTTTTGTAGGAGAAGTGCCAATTACTCTTACTATCACATATGCTCTACCAATGGGAAGAAATGAGGCAACAAACAACATATCTGGGTAGATATTGATGGGTTGATTCAGGAAATCCTTAAGTCACATAAGATCTTTGTTCAGACTTGAACTTTGGGATATGAAAGTATGTGGAGCTTTTGACTTTGGGGATCATTATAAGTTATGATTTTGGACTTTGGGTTATCTTACGAGTTGGTGTTGGAGACAACATATTTCAAATGGAGAGTTTCATCTTGTAACTTTTAGAAAATGGCAAAAGTTTAGTAAAAAAGATTTTATTCTTACTAGGAAAGTAGAAAGGTCTTTGTGTAAGGATTTTCAGGTAATTTTTAAGTTCATAGAACAAGATGGTAAAACTTGAAGAGTGAAGAACAAGTAAATTTCAAGGATAAAAGGAAGAAAAATGAGTTTTAGACAGAGAGAGCAACACGTTGAATGAGGTGGCTACTTGCATTCGAAAGATAGTATAGATGTTAGACAATATGCTTAACTTTGTTGTATATACGAATGTTGGCTATACAAAAAGAATCCTTGTCTTTAAAGTAGGGGAGGCTCTGGAGAAGACGAAGATGAGGAAAACAATTCATTCAGATGGAACTCTTGATGAAGTGTGGAAGTGTCTCGGTGGGGTGAATGTTTTATTGTTGACAATTACTCAATGAGATCTTAAAAGGACCCCAAGTGAATGGAGCGAGAGTGTTATGGTTTTCATAAGAATAAAGGAGATTTTAAAATATATTACAAATTAATAGGTATTGAAATAATAGGTCATACTATTAGTAAAGGGCGATGAGCATATATTAAGGTTTAATTCAAAGGTTTTGTAGAACTAGTTCAACCTTATGCCAACAAAAACTATTGTGGATGCTATTTACATGCTTAGGAGATTGATGGACAAATATAAAGAAAAGAAACAAATCTTGCTTCTAGTTTTATGATTGAGTTTGCCAAAAAATGCTTTAGTAGGTGCTATAGAGGAAAAGAAATTCTATAAGATATATTAATATTATTAAAGATATGTAAAGTAGAACACTTACGAGTGTGATATGTACCGACACTAGGAGTAGAGAATTTCCCAACAATTTAGGCTTGTATCAACGTCTAGCCTTGTGTATGTTATTCGTTGATGACATAGTATTTATTAAATAATAAATAGTATTATCGGGGGTTGAATTATAACTTAAGCTTTGGAGAAATTCAAATGTTGTAGTTAAGTAGAATTTATACAGAGTACATGGACTATCCTTTTAATAATAGTAGGAGCAAGTATGATAATGAAGTCAATGTAGAGTGCTGTCCTAAAGAAAGATGGCGCGGGAGTGGAATTTAGTTCTTGTGAAACAAGAATCTTTTTTGAAAAGCTTAAGTTTTGTAGTAGAATAACTTGAATATTGAATTTGATGATTACAAAAATTGCTTAACCCTTTTCTTACATAGAGAAGAGAGAGAATCTCCTAATCCTATTAGGCTAAGAGGAGGAATCAACCTCCCCACAAAAGAAAACTAATGACCTACTCTTAAATGAAGTAGCCTATAAAACATTTAGTAATATAATCCTTGAAATACTAAGAATCCTAATAGGTTGTCCTACATCAATGATTGTTTTCAATAAGACGAACTTGAAGAGAATGTAATGCATAATATTAGAGCGGGTGGATGAAATGGTTAAGTGCTATAGACATTCTATGATAGAAATATCTCTAAAAGGTTAAAGGAAGGTGTAGGAATAATTATTAGATCTGCTATGATTTGTTTACTAAGTGCTAAATTGTTAAAAAAATCAAATGTTCTGATGAATGTAGCGAAAATGAGGATGTCAGAATGGATGTGTGACTATACTGGAGCGGACCAAATAAGAAATGAAAATCTACACCAACAAGCAAAGATGAGATCAATTGTGGATAGTTGTGGTAGGATATGCCCCTCTTTCACTAGAGTGATGTGATAATAGTAGAAGGGGTAGAAGTGTATACTAATTTTACTTTCAGATGTTGTATATTTGCTGTAAGTATGAGAATTTTTTTATCTTTCAATTTTTCAGGTGTTGAATTCTGAAGTGTTCGAAACGTATTTGGACAGTGTTACAAGTGTAAAAAAATGTTGACTTCATCTTATGTACATGTTTGTGATTGTAGGGATAGTAGTCCATGTCTTTGATTGTTTTTAGAGTGCTTCATCTAGTTCATATGTGATGCCTGATGCTTCCTTGGAAAATGATTGTGAATCTTAGCCTATGTTTGGCACATTTTTGTAAACTGTTTATACACACTTTTTTATCCACACATTTTGAGGGACCCACAAGTTCTACCCACTTATGCACCACTCATTTATAACTATTTATGATTTAAAACGATTTATAAACACTTCCAAACACACTCTTAGTTTACATTTGCAATATTAAGGGTGTGTTTGAGCCACATTATTTTGAAAGAATCTATTTTATAATAGTAAATTAATAGAGAATATGTGGTTGAAAAAGAAGAAAAAGTTATTGATGTGATGAAAAATATTATTTTATTGAAGAATATGTAGTTGAAAATGAGTAGAAGAATGAGAATCAAAAAAATAATGTTGATCAAACAGAAGCTAAACAATAAATAGATTTACATTTTTGTGAAGTTATTGGAGTGGTGTAATGAGAAGGAAAAGTACAGAGCGTTAAACAGATGTGGCAAGCCATGAAATTCTGGAAAGGGATTATGGTGTTGATTGACTTATGTTTTTTACTTATAAGGAGGAAAAAGAGAAAAAGAGAGTTTTTGGAGGAATTTTCATAGGATAATATATACAGTTACTGCACTTCATGGTCATGACTGAAGTTGTGGATCTGAAAAATATAATGCTAGGATTTACTCATCCGAGAATAAGTACAATGATCCTAAGGTGTTATTTCAAAGTCAAAAACTGAAATGCAGTAACTTAAGTTTCCTTACATGCGTCTGGGCTTTCTATTCTTACCTGGCTGTGGTTTTATGCTAGAAATTTTGTCAGTATATATTTTATTTTACTGTCTCCTTTTTCTTCTTTGCTTTCACCACAAAACATTTACTGTCAAAATTGAATGAATTTAAGATGAGAAACTCATTAAGTCACAATTTATAATTTGATGAACATGCATGCGCATATGCTAATATCTGGTGACAAGTTTAAGTTTTGTAGCTGAGACATGTTAAATTAGCTTTGCACAACCATCAAAGATTATAAAGGAATGCCTATTTAGCTGCATTTTACCGCACAGCACATATAGTATTCAACACTCTACAAAATGACCGCTCTGTTATAAAGAATGATAAGGCATGAAGTTGAATTCTCTCTATGTTTTGTGTTTGTGTAATCGTACTTGCGTCTATATTAGTATTTGAGTATATTTATGCACTTATATAGGAGTCTAGATTAGTTGTTGATGTGAAAGTGACTATGTAATGTAAGTTTGGAATTTGCCTTGAGTACTGTATGCTGAAATCTATGATACTTTTCTAATTGTACTTTCTATTATTGGTCTTGCAGGTGCCCGGCTTGCAGAAACTACAAGGTTTATTTTGATTTATCTTATATTGTTGTTTGCTATCTCATAATTATGTTTCTCACAGTTAAATATACAATTTGTCAGCCACATTATGAGAAGGTTGCAAGGCTTTTTAATGGAGCTGATGCTGTCTATCCGGGAATCATATTGATGGCCAGAGTAGATTGTGCTTTGAAGGTAGTCATGCTATACTGCTATATTTCCCTACTTGTATTCATGAGAAGACTAGATTGAACAATATTTCTAATCTGCTCCTGTTAAGTTATTTAAAAAGCATTATGTAAAACGAATATTCAGCATCTCAATGTAAGTTGTTATTTACGTAAATCTGATTCTTCTCAACAGAAACTCCTTAAAAAACATTGTGTTTACAATAGTTCAAATATTAGTGCAAATAACTGAACATTTTAATATATTATAAGTAGAGTAATGATAAACAAAAAAAAGGAATATATGAAGTTTCTTCACATGAGTGATGGAAGACTAAGCATCTTTCATTTGGCAGCAGATAATTGTAGTAATCTTTTATTTCTGTACTGCTTATTTATTTTATTTAAGTCCAAAACAGTATTACATTCCAATCCTTGAAGCTGATTTTTTTCCTTTCCATTCTATTTATTGACATGGGACGGAATGAGTACATTGTAGAGAATTAATTGGACAGTTAGATATTTGAGGTCCCAAATCATTTCATTATTGAACATGTAATCTTTCTTATCTCAAGTTACAGTTTCATGCATGACTGTTCGGATCTCCTCTAACAGTAATATTAACTTGAATGGTGATTACCTGAAGCAACCCATCCATGTCCTCTGAAAATCTTTGCTAATTTCCTTGTATATTTGTACTTGTAGAGCATACACACTAATTAACTCTTCTCCTAACATAAGTCTACCTAATAATCCTATCTGTGAGTCTGTGACATGCTTAATTTCACCACCTCATCTTTGAAATTCGGTTCACTGAATATTCATCCCAAAAGTTTATATCACATACTCCCAAATTCTTAACTATTCATTTTGGAACAAGACTTAGCTTCTTGTTGTTCTTATGGTCGTTGCTGTCATCATTCTATTCCTTTTATCTTTTATATAGTAGTTGTAGTGATGAGGATTATTGTGAAGATTGCAAAAAGAAAATACAGTGGTGGTCTTCAAATATGTGATCAAAGAGTTATGGTCTCTCATTTTTTATTTTATTATTTCAATTAGTATTTCAAATTTTAAACATGCCAACCATACAGATAATCTTAGGCACTATGCCTTTGTTCGGGTTTCCTTTAAAGTTGCTTAAAAGTTTCTTTTTCTATCAACTCAAAGTCAAACATTAATTTCAACCAATTCATAACCACTACCCATTTATTATCCACACTTTTCGTGGATCCAATACTATTCCTCTTAAAAAGTTACAGATAAGTGATGGAGATCATGACAAGAATAAAGATAGAGATAGATTTTATGTAGGATTTGATAATAAGAGTTTGATTTCAAACATAGTTAAGTAGATTTGATTAGATTAGATAATATTAGTTTTGATATTTTGATATTATTAGAAGTCTATTTCCTTCTAATCTCTTTTAGTTTACTTTCTCTATAAATAGAAGGGTTTATTCATTATAATTCAAAATCTGATTATATTAATTAAAGCTATTTCTTTTTACCCTCATTTCTTCTCTTCTTGGACCCCTTTTCTTTTCTTAATCTTCGATTTTTCTTTAACAAATTTTACATTCCTGCGTAATTTGGTATTAGAGCAATTCGTTTTCCTTTGACCTAACATCTTTCATCCTCAAATCCAAAAATCCACAATGCTCTAATCAATTGTTTCCATCCATTCCATATATCCCCCTCTCTATTCCATATACTGCTTCAAAATCCCAACATTTCCATCCATTCCATACACAAACCATAACCTTCCACCACCAATCTAATCAAATCTAAGTAAATATGTTTGGATTCAAACTCTTATTATCAAATCCTAATTAGAATCTATCGTTATCTTTATTATTGTCATGATCTCCATCAATAAGTTTACCTGAAAAGAGGCTATATTTGGGTTTGAGAAATCTTCAATTTAAATTAAACTGGGAACGAAATGTGAATTTCCAAGTAGTTGTGGGTCTTGAGAAAATTGAATCCTAAGATTAAAGAGTGACTGATGTAACATGGAAAGTATATATTAGGCGTACTAGAAATCAAATCAATTAGGATTTGATAGTATTTTCCTTATTGATTTTTATTGCATTTTATTATAATTGTAAGACAATTGATTTTGTTTCCGTTATAGAGGAAACCCTAGTTTTCCTTATTAATCCTAGTGTAGACTCTACATAAAGATATTCTTTGATTGTCGTAAACACACCTTGAATATTTAATACATTTACAATCTCCCTCTTATTTCTCTCTTCCTTCTCCTTTCTTTCTCTTATTCTTGATTGTTAATTTGTTCCGTGCATTCGTCATCAGTGACGTATACCTTCTATCATCAAACAGGGGGTGTATTGTTTTTCTTTCAGATATAAGATGGATGAAAATAATTTATTTTAATTGGTTGTTATTCAATTTCAATCATAATAAATTCACCGTCTCTAGTGTGGAGGTTTCCAGGGGTGCATGGACCTTATAATGTTGTAGAGTAACTACAGTTTGGGAAGAATTAGTTGGGCTTCATATGATTGTGGTCCTAATTGTTGTATGTGTGTTTTGGGGTGGCAGGGACATCAATGGTTCTAGGTATTGTTATGAGAAATTATGAGAAATGCTTTAACAATAGAGCCTATAAGAGTACAGAGTTTTTGATGAGGTCATTAGGGAAAGTCAATTGAGGGATGTTGTCATAGACAATGTCTTTTGCTTGGTCAGATATGAGGGAAAGAGTGGTTTCTTGTAGATTGGATCGATTCCTTTTTCCCGTGGACTGGGAGGTTTTGTTCCCCAATGTGTGTCAAGAGGTTGACTTTAGAATTTAGACCCACTTTGGATCATTTTTCTATAGTGTTGGACTCCAATCTTTCTAAATAGGACTCCATCCCTCTACATTTTGAGAGCACATGGATGGGTCATTGTAATTCTAGGGAAGCTATTCGCAGTTAGTGAAAGGGGAGAATTGACAAGGTGTGAGAAAGCTTTAGATTCATCCAACAGCTGATATTTGCAGAATTTCTTGAGATATTAGCTTTTAGAGCAAATTAAACTTTGTGAAGAACAGAAGAGTTGAACTCTTAAGAATATACATTGTGAGATTTTCTTATTATATGGAAAATATTGGGCTCGTTCCCAGGCTAAATTCAGCTATTACATCAATCAAATCTGCCTAATTAAGGTAAGTATATATGTATATCTAATACTATATATTTAGTAGAATTATGCCTAAAATAGATAAACTAATTAAGGCTTGATATATGCTATCTGTATCTGATTGACAGGTTGTTGGATGAACCTTGCTGGTGGTGAGAATAAATTTGAAAAACAGAAAGCTTTGACTTGTGAGGAGATGATTTCTTGTATATGAAAAACTGAAAATGAAATTTAAATGGTGAAAGAGGGGTTTGGTAGAGGCAGGGAATATTTTCTGTTTCTTTCTTTATGTAAGCATCATAGGATAACTTTTGCATTTGGCGTTACCGTTTTGAAAGTTTTTGTTTCACAATCTGAAAATTATAATCGGAAAGAGCAAGATTATGGTCATCAATGTTGATTCCCTTCAATCAGAGTCTTCAGCAGATACGCTTGGTTGTGAGTGGGGGATTGACATCTAAAGTTTATGGGGCTACCTTTTAGAAGGAATGCACTGTGTTATTAGTGTTGGTGTCTGGTTGTTGAGAAAATTTCTGGAGGCTAGATGGCTCAAAGAAAATTTAATTTTTGTTTTGGGGAGGGAGATTGACCTTTAATTTTATCAAATTTATATGCCTCAGATTAAGTTACCAAAGACCATAGCTTCCAAGCTAGAAGAGCTCATGAGGGATTTCTATATTGTAAGGAAGAGAGGTCGGGTCAATTTCCTTGGTTGCCTGGGATTTGGTTGTTAGGTGTAAAGATTGAAGGGGTTGGGAATTGGTACTCTAACGAGTAAAAAGTCGGCTTGAACTGGAAAGTGGCTTTGGAGATTTTATTGAAACAAACTCTCTTTGTGGTAAGGTCATAAGAAGCAAATATGAACTCAATATTAATAGATGGGACACTAGTGTAGCATGTGTAGAAGTCCCTGGAAGTACATTTCTCAAGAACTTACACAGTTGAATTGGGTAATAAGATTCATTTTGGGACGATGTTTAAAGGTTCTACTTCTTGACCTCCTCTTTCGAGACATTATAGATTATCATCCTCGGTGATAAGCTGTAATTACTGTTCTGTCTTTCCATGTTCTCCATGGTTATATTAAGTGAAAGTAAGCTTAACAACATTTGCTTATATGAAACTGAAAATTATGATCTTATTGTTTTGTTGTTTGCATTTCACCAACATTCTTACTTTTGAGATGCCTTCAAATTTACTACAACTAATGTGAAAACCAAAGATTATTTATCAGTTCATTGGTGGTCCCTGGGTACCACCCGCAAACATGTATCATGAAAATGTTCAAAAGTTTATTTACTCGAAGTTGTGAACGAATGGTGTAGAAGTTTCAGTCTTTTGATGTCATACACTACGGTCGGGGCAAATTGAAGAAGGAAATGCATTTTCCATATACTGGAAATACCCTGATGATTCTTCCACATGCCTTTTAATCATTTGGAGGTTATATGTCATGAGTTGAAAATCTGAATCTGGATTGTCAAAGCAGTATTATGCACTCCTATTAAAATGTACCCACGAACAATAACTCATGAAACAGCTAGCAGATATTCATTCTCTTTGTAACGATCTGGCCTCTGTGTCCAAGTCATTAACTTACATACTATCCGCTTTGGAAGAGATTGAGCCCATCTACCCCTCACGTGTCCTCCAAGATTATGCATTCAATCGTCAAAAAAGAGGATTTGGTTGAATATTGAGGAGTTTAGGTCAAAATACCAAATGAAAGTAGGTCTGTTTATGCTGCTATTATTATTATTATTATTATTATTATTTATTTGGTATCAAGATTCAATTTAAGTCTATCATCAGGCATAGATCTTGGTTCGAGTTTTGGGAACGTGACAAAAATTCATGAGGGATAAGAGGATAGATGCTCTCCTGAAAGCGGATAATACGTAAGAGAATCCTGAGTTGCTAAGTTAAAGTTAAGTTATCTTTATAGGACCAGTATAAAATATGTTGTTAGTTTCATTTTGCCTATTTCCGTTGTATGCATCAAGTCTTTAGCGACACAACTAAAGAACTTGTCTATGAGGCAAAATTTTGATAAGCATTGATGAACATATCTAAATAAACAAAATATTCTTCTGAAATTTCCGTTTCTTTTAAGCAATTTAGAGTACACTTCTGTTTTTGTTACTTTTCACTAAGGTCATGTTTGCTAGTGGGGCCTAAAAGTTTTTTTGTTTGATACCCTCTCGAAGTGGTTGAACTTCAATAGGAAAGTAGATATTTTTTATGTGCATGTGAAAGAAAGAGATGAATATACTGACTACTTTCTTAATTGACTGGGATAGAGATATTTTCTAATCTTGAGATGAAATATTGCTATTTGTACTTATACCCGCTTGAAGTGGTTAAACATCACAAGGAAGTAGTTATTTTTTGTGAGAGCAAGAGAGGGATTACTGAATTTTTTTTTATTGCATAAGCTAGAGATAATTACTGACCTTGAGATGACATGTTGCTGCATACCTAAGCTTGGGTGTTTCATTACATCTTTTGTTCATATGACCTATCAGTCTTTTTCTTTATTTCTGCCAATAACTTCGCTTTAATTCTTAACATTTATAAGAATTAATGATATTGGTTTATCATCCATTTTATTAAATTTCAGTATTTTTCTTTGTTTGAGATCTCTTTGCTAAATTATAGCTTAGTGATGGTTCTTCTTTTTACTTGCTTGGCAGCACAGATAAATACCAATCTCTGTGATAAGTTCTCTGTCACACGCTATCCTTTGCTTCTTTGGGGCCCACCTTCTAAGTTTGTATCTGGGAGTTGGGACCCAAAGCAAGAAAAGAGTGAAATACATTCTATTGATGATGGACGGACCGCTGAACGCTTACTAAACTGGATAAATAAACAAATGGGCAGGTATAGAACGTATTTATGATTGGCTTGTACCTGTTCTATAGGTGGAAGTCTCTCCTCATGATCATATCTTTTGCATGCTCGTATTTAAAGATGGCCTCTTAAGATGCATGAATAGTTGCACAATCAAAGGCATTGTTCTATTTTCTAGTAAATTCTTGTTGGGTACCGTATGTTTCTAGGTCTATATTTGGAACAAGCATTAACATTTTCTTTTCTTTTCTGTACCTTTTTTTTCCCTACCCTTTATAACTTGCAGCTCATATGGATTGGATGACGAGAAATATGAGAATGAGCATCTTCACACAAATATTTATGACCCTGGACAGGTACTTAGGAGTGCATGCATTGGATTGCATGTATTGAATTCTTAATTTTATGCATTCAAATTTTCATTATTATGTAGCATTCTGACTTTATTTAACTGTGTGTGGAGAAAGATTGAACGTGCTGTATATGATGTTGAAGAAGCAACATCCACTGCCTTTGATATTATTTTAGAGCACAAGGTGACCATCCGTATGTTTTATTTTTCTTTTTCTGTTAGATATTATTGCTTCCATAATTTTTTTAGAGCACTTCACTTACCTTTTTTATTTATTAATCTTGTTCAGATGATTAAATCAGAGACCCGAGCATCGCTTATGAAATTTCTTCAGCTTTTGGTGGTTCATCACCCATCGAGAAGGTTTGGTGCCCACTCTTTTTTTCTATTATTGTTTGTTTGGTTTCTTTTATCCTCATCATTTTTGGATTTTGATATTAGGTGCCGGAAGGGAACTGCAGAAATACTTGTAGATTTTGATGATTTGTCAGCCAACAAGGAACTTGCCAGTCTTAGCCAAAAAGGTGTACTTGGGAATTATCAGATTTGTGGAAAAGAAATTCCTCGTGGATATTGGGTGTGTATATATCAGTTATCAATTACTCCCTTCCAAGTTTTCTACATTCCATTAAGAAAATAGTTTTCACTATATTGTTCCTTCCACTATTGAATGTGAACATGTGGTTCGTCACGATAAATGAATTAAAAATATCAATGGTATCTTCTGTCGGGGGAGGGGGAGGGGGTTGGGGGCACACAAAGAAACGAACTAAGAGCAGAAACTTCTGGGTTTCCGTTGAATATTTTCATTGCTGAGCTGTTAGTAAAAACTTATTAAGTTATTGGCTTACTCTGTCTGGTTGCCTCATTAAAAGGAAATGACAAGCTAGTCATTCCGGAGTTGTGTCTCTGATATTTCTTAGGACAACCATGCTTGCTTGCTTAATAAACAACGATGCACCCAGGTATTTAATAACTGAAGGAGAGAGTAGTCTTCAGCCTTGTTATTTACATTACATGCATGCCAAGCAATAACATGTTTAAAAATTTTAATTCCACCGTTGTGTTCTATTTGTCTATCAAAATATAATATTACTGTGCTATATTTAGCTGAAATATTGTAACTGTGCCGAGTAAATGAATTAGCTTCTGATCATTCAAATCTGGCTATGGATTTTCTTTTGTAGATCTTTTGTCGTGGCAGCAAGAATGAGACTAGAGGTTTTAGGTGAGGCACATTCATCGTTCATTTATTTCAATATATGCTCTGTTCTTAATTTATTCCTCATGTGCTCAGTCTACCGAAGTAGGATTATAACATACTTGGAAGTAGATGTTTACAATTCAATAATTCCTTAAAATGTTGTGTGGTCATGTTGTCCTTGAGACCCTTGACCCCATATTTACGCTCAACACAAAGAAAGTGACCTTTAAATTGAAAAGTGAATTGTACTATGCAGGCATGAATTCTATTTAAATGGATTAAGCAAGGAAGTTTTGAAAGTTTTACAAGGCATCTTTCCACTGTGAGTCTCATCATCTAGGAGAAAATGCAAGTGAATGTTATAGGACCCTGTTTGAGCCCCATTATCTATAAAACTCATTTTCAACCACTCATTCTCTCAACAAAATAATTTTGCACGTAAATCCAAATTTTTTCCTACTTTCTAACCACACATTCTCCAAAAAAATCACTATTACTATACTCATTTTTCACAAAAATGATGCTCAAACAAAGTCTAAATATTATTTAGCTTAGGGAATGGTAATTTTTGGTATTTCTGTTTGCCATCTGCATTTGTAGAAGAAATAGTAAGAGATTTGTTCTTCAAAATCTAAATGGGAAGTAGTTAGTAGCTTAAACCAATTTCCCCTTTCGGACACCACTTCAACATTATTCTTAAAAGAACCTCTACAGCTACTAAGAGCATCTCCAAGAGACTTCTCCTTTGTTAAATAGCATATTCTATCATTTGGAGAGCATATATAAATTTAGAGGGTTAAAATTTTGATATTCTCCAATAAGCACTTTATATTTAACACTTAATTTTACTACTCCCAAAAAATATTTATTATTTTTCTTTATCTTTTATTACTAGCTTTTCTTTAGATTATTTTATTGTTTTCCTACATTGAAAATTAAGACACTTCGAATGCATTTAACTATAGAGAGTGGGTTTGGCTCTCCACTCAATCTCTAAATTAAAATGTTAATTTAAAGAGTCTCTTCGAACATGATTTTAAGTGTTGACTCTTTAAATAAAGAGTATCTCGTGTTTAAAGAGTCTCTTGGAGATGCTCTAAGATTGGTTCAGTAAAGAATGTAAGTATTTGGGTTGAGTAGTGTGGCTGCACTTTAATTAAGCTGCATATGGTTGAAGTCCTGAGGAACTTTAACATATAAACTTTCTATGAAGATAATACCTAAGAGACCTATCTGCAGAGACTGCATTTGATTCTTCTGAGTGTTGTTTCCTCGTCTTTTGGTGGATTTATATTGTCTGTTTCATTTCCATACTGTTTATGGTGGTATTGGTGATTTGACAAGGTAAATGTTTTATTTTGGGAGCAAGAATCGTTACTTAGTTAGCAGTATGACCAGATCTTCAAAAAAAATATAATAAATAAATTTCAGCTCAAAATATCTATTTTAGAACTTGATTGCGCATTGTACCAACTACCAAGGTAACTTTTTCTGACAGTATTGGACTTGTTGAAGAAAAGCCTAGATGCAATCTAAGTCTCTTCTAGATGTTTGTACACAACGTCAGAAGATTTGGTTGTCACTTCTGTTTATATTTGGTTTTTTTATTCGTAACTTCATAATCATTTTTTTAGTATTCATTTTTCCTTTTCAGATCATTCTTAATGCTTGATAAATTGAACAATTAATAACTTGGCAATAATGTCAACTCTTATCCTCTGTGCACCTTAAAGCAACCCTTGAATAATCAAGGATTAAAGTTGGTGGTGGCCTTCAACTTGTGGTTGGCTAGCTACTAGAACTTCAAAGTTTGAAGAAAAGCCTAGATGCAATCTAAGTCTCTTCTAGATGTTTGTACACAGCATCAGAAGATTTGGTTGTCACTTTTGTTTATATTTGATTTTTTTTTTTAATTCATAACTGCATAATTATTTATTTAGAGGGTGTTTGGTGGGTGATTAAAATTAGATTTTTAGTAACTTGTGATAGAAGTTTTTGAAATGTGTGGTTGAAAAGTTGTGGGGCCCATGAAAGATTTGGTTAATATTGATTGTTTGACTTTGACTTGAATTAAAATCAGATTTTAATCCAAAGTAAACAGAGGCTTAATTTTTCGTGTTGATTTTGATAGATTGATTTATTTTAGGCATTAGTCTGTTCTTGGCAATGTGTTCCATTGAGAAATGTTTGGTTGAAAAGCTGTGGACCCATGAAAGATGTGGTTAATATCTATTGTTTGACTTTGACTTGAATTAAAATCAGATTTTAATCCGGACCAAACATGGGCTTAGTATTCGTTTGTTCTTTTCAGTTCATTCTTAATGCTTGAGAAATTGAACAATTAATAACTTGGCAATAATGTCAACTCTTATCCTCTGTGCACCTTAAATCAACCCTTGAATAAACAAGGATTAAAGTTGGTGATGGCCTTCAACTTGTAGTTGGCTAGCTACTAGAACTTCAAAGTTTGATTGTTTAATTGAATATTTTAACACAAATTGGCTCCTGGTTTGATTTTTACCACTGGAGAGAAAATTTTGCGTTCGTTGGCAGCAATTTTATGGGAGTCTGTTTTAAAGTCTTAACTGGTCTTTTGTTTCTTTTTCAGTTGTGGGTTGTGGGTTTTAATGCACTCACTTTCTGTGAGAGTTGATGATGGAGAAAGTCACGAGGCATTCACTGCTGTATGTGATTTTATTCACAGTTTCTTTATCTGTGAGGAATGCAGACAACACTTCTATGACATGTGCTCAAGGTAAGTTCATTGAAGATTTTTACTCGTCAATTTTCTGCAGCACATCGTCTAAATAGAATTTCAAATATGCAGTGTTTCTACCCCTTTCAAGAAATCTCGTGAATTTGTCCTCTGGTTATGGAATGCGCACAACAAAGTTAATGAGAGACTAATGAAGGATGAGGCATCCCTTGGAACCGGTGATCCTAAGTTTCCAAAACTTATTTGGCCTCCTAAACAGCTTTGCCCGTCTTGCTATCGTAGTCAAAACTCAAAAGATAATCATATTGATTGGGATCATGATGAGGTTTTTATGTTCTTGAGCAACTATTACGGGAAGACATTGATCTCTCTGTACAAGGACAAGGAACGTCTCGGGGATAGACATACAGGTGGAGTTGTAGCCGAAGATTTAGCAGTTTCGACAAATGCTGTTGCGGTGCCTGTCGGAGCTGCATTGGCAATCGCAATTGCAAGCTGTGCATTCGGAGCCCTCGCCTGCTACTGGAGGCAACAACAGAAGAGCCGGAAGTATAAATACCACCTACACTCCTTAAAAAATATTTGACTGTAAAGAGGGGTAATAGGTTCATTCATAATTCATTTAACGAGCTAAAAAATTGTGGGGGAAAGCAGAAAAGTAAGAAATAAAATACGTATAATATGTGAGATGAAATAGGTGTTTGTTTTTTCGAGGAAATTGATATTCTTATTCATTTTTTAATTAACACCAACATTTCAGGCCAAGAAGAAGCTGGAACTGAACGATCTGTGTATGAGCATCAGTTAAAAGAGAGTGAATCAGGCCCTGTCCTGGTAACAAGTTTAAAGCCTGGAAAGAATAATTTTCCACATACATTTCTTCTGGGTTTCCTCCTTCAGATTGTACAGATTTTGTTATTAAATATATGGAAAAGTTTGTCTTGTGATCATCGAGATTTTGATTTACACATTGTTTTTTCTCCCATGTATGATGTATTTGTATTCTTAAGGCGAATTAGATCTTGTTTTACAGAAAAGTCAACTGTACGAACTATTTGCATGCAATTATCATGTCAGCTACCTTAAAATCTCGTTAGTAGTGGATGCTTTTCACGTATTAGGCAGTGTTTTGGGGCTGATCTCGTCTGTTCGACCTGGAAAATGTGAAATCTGTCCAAATAAATATTTTTGGTTCGATAGAACATGATTGTCACAGTTTTAGAAGGTTGGAGACGCGAGTGTAAAACATGATAAGTTAAGGACATAAATATCACATTTATGAAAGATTGGGAACCTTGGAGGAATTTATGCTCGACATTTTTGAGAGACAAAAGCTTTGTAGATTCTATGTTTCCGGAGTAACTGAATCTGTTTTTTTCAAAATAATAATAATTGAATCTGTTGGCACTTGGCAATCAAGTTTTGCAAAGTTCTGAAAAGGCATCAGGTGTCACAAAACGGCACGGTTAAAGACTCAAACTTTAAAGCCTAGGCGTTTCTCTATTTTTCATATTGTTATAATAAGAATATTAAATAATTTTTTTTAAGTTTATTTAACTTTCAAAAAAATGGATGAAAAGTTAAAAAAGCAAATAAAAAGAGGACCTTATATTAGCAAGGCCTCCCACTAGGTCCCATATTTTTCCTTCTTTTAGAACCACAAGTTTTTGTACAAGCACTCTTAATTAACATAATACATGAATGATCTAATGAGTATCAGTGTTCATCCAATTTTAAGCACGGATGACATGTCATACACACTCATTAGCCGATAAACTTACAGTGGACCCAAATACTTGAACTAAAATGAGAAGGAAAAATTATCCAGATGCCCTTTTGAAATTAGCTATGATTTTGATCGAGACAATTTGCATACATATTTTCATTATCAGGAAAAAGGAAAAAGGAAAAGAAAAGAAAAAGAAATACACAGGACAGACATCATTTGATAGCAAGGAAAGGCTCCACAGGAAAATAATAATAATAATAATAAAGAAAATGGAATTATTGGGATATGGATATTGAAGCTTCACAAGGTAGACAACTACTTTCTTAATAATTCAACTTTTATATTCTTTTCTTCAACTTATGCTTTCAAAGACATTACTTAAACTCAGCAATGGTCAACAAATGTAAGCAAACCAGTAGCTCACCAATAAGACAAAGACATTCATATCTAATTCTTCCTTTAACTTTCATTTACAAAGTTGTATAAAAGTTCTGTACAAATAGTTCTTCAAAGGTGCAGTAACAATTTTACACCTGAAAATGTACACTTGGGAGGGTACCAATTTTCAAAATACAATTGCCCAGGATAAAGTAAAGGCACATTTTTTCATAGAACGAAATAAAACAACAACATTGTTTATATCGTCTTTGGAGAATTGTGAATTCATAACAGCTGTCTTGCTTTAATAACATTCTGCAAAATGAAGATTTGCGAAACAACCTCCCTCGAAAGATAGAAACTTACAATCAGTTCAAGTTGCAGCATCAAGAACCATTTAGTGAACAGGCATCGCATGTGGCTGATGTAGAGTCAATTGGTCAGCTTCTTCATCTGATGGGGTGATGGATAGATTAGCCTGTCACCGCCCAAAGAGGAGACAAATAAGCATACTTGCATTTGTTTATTATAATCCAATAGAGAAAAATAAGGAAAAAGTTCAGCGAGGCTACTTCACTCACCTGTTGTCGACGACGTATGATAGAAGTCACGGCTTTCAGTATTATGCAGATTGATAGAATAATCCCAGCAATTTTTAGCAGTAATAGCTGTCATATGCAAAAAGACAAATAAGAAACTTTCATCTGTAGCTGTACAAAATTCGGACTTCCCATTTTCGTTTAGCTAGTATCTTACCATGATCAATGGGAACGAATAGTTCCCTGCTCGACTAACAATGATGGGAAGAGTATGCCTCATGATTAAAAGGATCATGAACTGCAGAGAAGAAAATCATTAAATGGAAAGACACTATTGTCAGTAGCAAGTACTGTTACTCAGCCTAATAGTTGTGATGTATGATTATTATACCAAGTTTATCTTTAAAAATTTCTTTGAAAGTTTTAATTAAGTATAACAAACTCAGGCCAATGTGATAAAAGAAATACGTTTGCAATATCAGCGACCAAGTTCATCAATCCATTAATTTTGTTTTATGTTTGATATTTCACATCTTTCATCTGTATGAACCTCAAATAAATTACACACACATAGTTCTCTACTAACAATTTCGTATCTTAAATTCCAGTTAAAGAACTGGAATCTAAATCTCTCGTTAGTGTGAGCACAGACACACTCACACACACACACACACACACACACAGAGAGAGAGAGAGAGAGAGAGAGAGAGAGAGAGAGAGTTTACAATTATGGCAATTGAACGACAGCAGATTATACTTCTTGAAGTAGAAATTTCATATTCATCATAGTCAGGATCAAGGAAATTGCTCTCACTTGAAACCATTGTTACAAAGTGTGGATTAGCCAAGTCCCTTCTGGGTATTTGCCAATTTCCCCTGATATAACAATCAAGTGATTTAGTGATGAGAAACTACAAATCGATGCATATATTACTTTCACATGATTTGTTACCATAGACGAACAAATACAGGGGAAAGTTAAAAATAGAAGTACCTCAAGTTCATTGGTATTCCACGAAATCGGAAAATAGGGGGTGGTGCTGTATATCCTGGCTTGAATTGCTGCAATATATACACAGTATACAACTAAAATTAAGCAACATAACAGTAAGCACAAAAGAAAAATGCGAAATATATATAAAAATAGCAGCCCACCTGATGGCATATCTCACATACAGTGTCACCCTTCTCATTACACCATCTCTGAATGCATTTCCGGTGAGCATACTGGAAGCAAAGCAGAGCCATCATTCATGACTTTTTAAGTATACTTGGGAAAGGAAGAAAATAAACAATCTAGTATAAATACTCGGGGAAAAAAGAAGAAGAAGCATCTTGCTTAAAAATATATTCTAGGTCATATTTCTACATTGGCATAGAGCATTATGTCAATAAAGTCAGATTTCAACAAAGTCAGACTCTGCCAAACAATACACAAAATATTCAATCTTATCCAAAATTATTTTCCAAACTTTACATTTAAAACAACCAGTTGTTAATTGGAACTAACAGAAAATTCTAAATACAGTATGTATAACAATCCTGGTTGCAGGTGCTAATGAAAAGGATAGTATCTTGAGTTTCAGGGATGGATGAATAAAACCAAATTATATGTCTCTTATTCTTAAAATGATGTTGATTGCAAATAAGCAACATCAAAAGACAATTAAAAGCCTAATATAACTAATTATCTGAATCTCACAAACCTGCATAATATAGAAACGGATAAAACAACATAATTATAAACATCAAATTTTTTAGGAGAAATAAGATTGAAGGTCCACCAACCTTCAAGCTACCACAGCAAGAGCAAGGAGTGTCCATATTAGAATCGACATCTTCATCCTGGCATATTCTGCACTCAACCAGTTTCCTTGGAGATAAACTAGCTTCACACTCCTTACGAGGCGAGCAGTCAATCTCTGTTTCAGTGATTGCTGCCTGTTTTAATGATTGTCTGCTTTCAATTGCAGCTTCCAAAGTTGATTCTGTGAGCAAGCGATCGACCAGCAAAACAAAGTGATCTCCCATAATTTGTCAGCAATATAAGATTATCACCTTAAGAAAGGAAAGCCTTAAACAACCAATCCACCTTTACCAAATTTCCCTGAGAATAATAAACCAGAGCTATATAATACAATCAAGATGTGCATATGCATATAAGGAACAAATATAGACTTGAGCTACTGTGTTGATAAAAATTGCGTTCATGTTCAGTTTCTTGCAGCAAATTTTCAAAGGTCGAATTCATAAAGGATAGGTAGAAAGAAAATGAAAGACTGGTGAACAGAAACTGCCTTAAGAACATATGTGGTATTATACAACTGGGAAATTCAAGCAAATCGGCAAAAATTAATGAAATTCCAATATAGAAGACACGATTATTTTCAACAAAGGGATAACAATTAAATAGACTAAAAAACAAATAATAATGTTTATTTACAAGTCAAAAACACTATTGAAGGCTCATCCAAAGAGAAAATCATAAAGCGACAAGAAAACAGTACAAAAACAAAGAAAAAAAATCTTTAGAAAGGAGATAGGAAAAGAAATAAGACTTGACAACCAAAAATTTAAAAAGTGCATTGGCTTTTCCTCAAGAAACAAACAAAACTCCCAAAAAACATAAAATGGCAAAAACCCATTTCACAGAAACACTTTAAAAAAAAAAAAACATTCCAAAGAGGCATAGAACCAAGAAAAAGAGAGGAGCCCATCAAACCCCATCAAACACAAGAAAAAAGAAGAGGAAATGAGACCTACCTAGATGGCAAAAAGTTATCTTTAGGGCAATAGAACTCTGAATGCAAAGAAAAACTAAACACTAAAGTTGAAGGAATTTAGTAGAATATACTTAGAAAGCAAAACAAGTTTAGAACAGATACTTACAAGAAGGGGATCGGATATCTGAAAGCCAAGAAATCTCTCTTTCTTTTGCAAA
>CAIGRN010063791.1:0-17007 GCA_903798345.1 Fraxinus anomala
CATATGAATGAAAATTACTACAAATGACTATGCAGTCACGAAAGAGAGTCAAAGTAGGAAGCTTTTGGATCTAGACATGTACCTTGTGGGTGGGTCTGAACATTTCATAGTGAAATACTATCGAATTACTTTGCTAACCAGTAAACGTGATGTTTATAACTGTCAATAGATTGGTGAAAAATAAGATAATAGTACTCACACAATAACCTCCCTAATATTTTTTAGTTCTCATGGTTGTGTTCAATGAACAACTCTTGAATTTTATAAGTACTTCAGAGAATTCAAATTTAGAGACATTCTCATAGAAGCGATCCAATTTCCCACTTACATGGGTGATCCTTTATACTCCGCTTGGTTTTAAGCTATAGATTAAAATTTTAACTAATCTTAGAACACTCTACAGATAGAATGTTTCTTATCGTAGGAATGAATATGAATTAACTCCCAAGTGCTCGTTGAATCTTAATAACTTAGTTGTCTCATTGAACCAAAATCTTGGGATCTCTAGTCAGCAAGATTAAGTTATCATTACAAAAATTATTAAGTAGTAGACTTTAAGCTCATTCTCCTTGAATGTAATATTCATGATCTCTTGGCAAATCTTTTGTTAGTGGATCCATGAGTTTACACTATCTAAAATCAACTGCTTCATAGCATTATGTCTTTGACATTTCGAGACTTACCATAATACAATAGATTTCATGTCTTACTAAATGTAGCTAACTATTACAATTAGTTCATTTAATAGACACATACAGACACCATTTAAGGAATCATTCAATAAATATTTGAAACCACGTACTTCTTTCCAGATTCATATAAAGCTCTAAATTGATCTTCCAATTCACAAGTTGTTTTGGAGAGTTTTAAACACACAACTGCACTAATCATGATAACATATATTTACGTCATTTACAACCACTGATAAAAGATTTCTTGAAAAGTTAATGATTAGTAATCCTTTTAGAAATCGAATGGATTCTATCTTGAAATTTGAATCATTAGTACTAAATATCCACTTTACATCATCGTAGCATTAAAGACTAATAGAGTAAACTACAATACAATTTGAATATTGTTCAGTATTCCAATATTATTATTATATATTTGATATCCATGCAATAAATGATTTTGTTCCTTTTTTTTTCTAGTGTAGAGCGTTTCACTTTTATGAACCATACTCATACTTTTAATATTAGTACAAGAATTTTCTACCTCTCCATCTTCATAAAAAAAAAATCCTATGACTTATAAGGTATTCTAGCAATGCTTCCCCTCCACAACTCTTTGAGTTGATCTAAACCAAATGCAAAAGTAAAGACGAGAATTGTAGGAATATGAATTTGGTTGAGTCAAGAGTTTGAATCTTTTTCCTTAAGATGATACTGCTCTACATGAGTGCTAATTATTTTTCGACATTTGTCTTTCCAAGATATAATGATAGGGTCCTACAATAAGAACATTCCAAATTATATAAATCAACGAACCTACTCATGTTTTCAACTCTCTTTATATGAAGGTTATGACACTTTCACTAACAAAGGAATTTATTACCATTCAAAATAATTTTGCTGAAATTATTAAGGCTCCTAAAAGTAATGGGATTTATATTTTAAAAGCTCACCTTTAGTGGGTGATCCACTAGCTGCTGTGGTCTCCCATAGTGATAAATATGAACTATGGCACAAGAAACGTGGTCACATAGGTGGTAAAAGAATTGCATTTGTTGAAAACACAAAGACTATTGGGTGTTGAAAAGATTAAAAAATTATCATTTTGTGAGCATTACATCTCTGGTAAGCAAAAGAAAATACATTTTGCTACAGACATGCATAAATCTAAATCTATACTTGATTATTTGCACGCTGATCTTTGGAGACCAGCTACTCTGTACACTTATTCTGATTGTAAATATTTTATTCTCATAATTGATGATTTTTTAGAAAGAGTTCGATTATCTTGCAGAAAAATAAATTTGATACTTGCGAACATTTTAAAGTTTGGAAAACTCTTGTTGAAAATCAAGTTAATAAGAATTTAAAGATTTTTATAACGACAAATGACCTTTAATTTTGCAACGAAGAGTTTGACAATCTTGTAAAGAAAATGGTATCTTTAGATATAGAACTGTCACATACACACCTCAACAAAATGGATTAGCTAAAATGATGAATAATCCCTTTTAGAAAAACAAAAGGTGCGTGTCAAAATGAAGGAGAATTAGAACCTAGAGCCATTGAAGATATTTTTCAGGATTGTGGAGAAGGGGTGAAAGGATACAGAATTTGGCTGAGGGATCCGGGTAGGTACATGGTCATCATTAGTAGATATGAGGTCTTTTATAAAAATGACATGCCATGTATTAAAGAAAAGGATAAAAAAGTTAGAAACTTTGTGTATTCTGATCCCATTTCTACATATTTAAATCTTGGAAAAGAATATCAAATTGAGGTGGAACAATTTCAAGAACCTAATACTGAACCTGAACCTGAAACTGAAAATACAGAAGTAATACATCTTGAAAATACTTCAGAAAATTATCAACTTGCAAGGGATAGGATTTTGAAGAGAAATTAGGCTACATGTCGATTTGATGAAGTAGATTTTGCTTCTGCTTATAGTGTACAAATTTTTTTTAAACAATAAGTTTGAATTTTATGAAGAGGCTATTGGTGGGAAAGATGCAAGTCTTTGGTTTGCAGTCATGAAAGATGAAATGCTTTCATTGGATAAAAATAATACCTGGGCCTTAGTAAATAAACCAAAGGGACAAATAATTATAGACTGTAAATGGAATTATAAAAGAGATGGTGAATCCAAAGATAATAGTGCAAGATTTAAGACTAGGTTAGTTGTTAAGGGTTTTACCCAAAAAGGAAGGAATTGAGTACAATGAACTTTTTTTCTCTTGTAATCAAATATACTTCTATAAGAGTTTTATTATCTCTTGTTTCTCAATTTGAATTTGAACAATTAGATGTAAAAGGTGCTATCTTAAATGGAAACTTGGATGAAAAGATTTATATGTTTCAAGATAAGGGCTTTGAAAAAAAAGGAAAGAAAATTGCGTATTTTTTAATATAAATCATTGTATGGGTTAAAACAAGCACCGTACAAATTTTTTGACACCTTTATAAAGGTGCTTGAGTTCAACATAAATGAATATAATTCAGGTTTTTATTTTAAGGGTGATGGAGTTCAAATTCTTATTATTTTATGTTGTATGTTGATAATATATTGCTAGTTGACAATGATGTTTATGAGATAAATATCATAAAACACAATTAAAACTTGAATTTGAAATGAAAGATTTAGGACATGCAAGAAGGACTTTCGAAATGAAGATTAAAAGAGATAGAATTGGAAAGATGAGATAATACCACGTGATTGATTGGAAAGATGAGATAATACCACATGATTAATTGGTAGCCACTGATGTGAGGATTAATGGATTATCTCATTTAAATTCCTGGTTTTTTTCTCATTTATCAAATTATTATAGGGTCTTTCATTGTGCCATTTATGTTTCTCTCTGTGTAATCATTCATCTTCCTTCTTTGTAATTTTCATTTTCTGATAAGTTCTTGGTGAGATTTGTAAAATGAAGTATTGTGAGGTCTGTTTTTGGTGAGTAGTAACCTCTGGTTACTTGGTATAATTGTGAGAGAAGATAGTTTGATAGAGAACATGTATATCTTACGGTTTTTTTTATTGACACAATGGATATTGGTATGTGTACTTTTAATCTTTGATTGTACTAGTGAATTTAGAGTGTTTACCATATTTCTATAAATGTTCAACATGGTAAATTGGTTTTTTTTAGTTAACGGATGGTGGTACCTCCGAGATTTTATTAATATGCCCTCACTTGTGGTGGAGGAATACTGTGGTTATATGAAAATAATGAGAACAGTAAACGAAGAAGTATTACTTCCCTTACAATAAAAGTAAATGACGAAGAATAAAGTAGTAAACAAGGAAGTACTACTTTATTTACAATAAGAACTAATGTAAAAAAAGGATTGAAAGTTAAAATAAAATTCAAACTCTGATATTGGGCAATCCATGTGTGTCAACTTGTACTAGTGCCCTAATATGTTGTGGTAGGTCAAGTGGTCCATATACCTGATATCGTCGATGATCCCAACTCTAAGCAGTAAGAGCATCTGCAAACTGGTTTCTTTCTCTGTAAATATAGAAGACTGTATCTATGTCGAATGATATGATGTCTGTGATATATCTAAGTATGCCCTGAATAGCCAATGGTCTTCCTCCTCTAGTGATGCAATGAATGACACTGTAGAATCTGACTCAACCCAAATAGCTGAATAACCCAGTCCTTGAGCCAGTAAAATTCCATCAAAAATAGCTCGGAGCTCTACCTTTAATATCATGCATGATCCATACGAAGTTGAGAAAGCCCTGATAGAGTGTCCTGCGTGATCTCTGATGATGTCTCCCCCACTCACATAACCATCCTTAATGCATCCATCAGTATTGATCTTGACAGATCCAATTGATGGAGTGTGCCACTAAACCAGAATATAGGGAGATGGGAAAATGGGGTCCATAAAAATACTAAATATGGGTGCAAGTGTCAAATCCCCTCGCTTATGCACCGATCGAAACAGTTCTCCCATATGAAGAAAATAGATCATGCGATAGACCCTCCAACTAATATGTCTGGCTACCATGCGAATCCCCATATGCTTCGCATAGTTTCTCGCGGTCCATAGATACCAAAATATCAGTAGAGGAATGATAATACGAATGTGTCCACAACAAACAAACTGTCCGGAATACCTCAATCTCTGGAATCTCTGTCTGACTCCCTCTCCTGANCTTGGGGTCCAAAGGTACCAAATATTAACAGATGAATGATAATGCGAATGTGTCCACAACAAGCATAATGTGCAGAATACCTCCATCTCTGGAATCTCTGTCTGTCCCCCTCTCCTGAACTCATAGGTATCTGAAAAATATCCTTAAACTGCCATACCTAATTGGAGATGCTATTGCTAATGAAAATATAACTGATAGTCTCGTCTCGGAACAACACTGGCATTTGGCTGAATATCTGGGCCTTAAGGCGAAACAAATCTTGATATTCTTTATTTCTGTTGAAGTTTTGATTTATATTGGTGACAAAAATACCAAAAAATCCTAACATTCTTAAGTGTCCTAATCCTCCAAATTCCTTTAACAAGAAACTCTGTTTCCCATAGAATGCTCTTCCACAACAAGGATGAGGCCACATGTCCCAGTCCAAGAAACTCTACGAAAAATAGTATTTCCCTTTAAAATTCGTGAAACGGGAGATGTTTTAGTGTTCAAAATTTTTACAACATATACAAGGTTAATGGCTCGGGGATATCCCCTTAATTTACTTTAAAAGAATTGCGCTCCAATACTGAAATCGTTAGATATTCAGTTAATTTTGTTATGAGAACAAATAAGGCTCATGCACAATTATACAAAATGAAAAATGTTTTGCTCATAGGTGAGATGTGCATTCAATACAAGATTTAGCCCATGTTTGACAACTATTATCAAAAAACTCTTTTTTCCACGTACTTATTTTCGATCCTATGTTCACACAATAAACATATTTTTTTATATAAATCCAAAATCTTTTCCTACTTTTTAACCATACATTCTCTAAAAATTCAGTATTTAAAATTTTATTTTTGCCAAAAAATGGCCATAAAACAGAGACAATTGCTAAGTATTTTTATACAACGTTAAGAATCAAACCCTTTCGAGGCTAGTCATACAAAATCACCAAGCCTGGAAACTTTTTTACTAAATCCAAAGTAATATATTTTTCTATTGGTAGACACTCAAGGGCTTGATTTGGTATTATTGTAATTCTGAAAAAGAATCATTTAAGTGTTTGGTAAATTATTTTGAAAAATATGTTTCAAGCATTTTTGTGTTGGTAAACAAAGGTGATTTATAGTTGTCTAGGTAAACTTTTACTAAAATGGACACTGACTATGATGATGTTTATTATTGTTATTGTTGTCATTGTCATTGTTGTCGTTGTCCTCATCATCATAAGAAATTTAAAATTTATTTAAATTAAATAATATTTTTAATGGTATTTGTTGATCTCAAAAAATGTCAACAGGATCCCGACTCCATTCACGTCAACGTCACACTTGGACAAACTGTTAGTCACACGTGGCCTTCTTCGATGGTGGGAAGCTGACCGTGCGTACTTCAACGGTCAATTCAGTCAATGAGGTATTTATATTTGGGTATGGGATGTACTTTAGATGTGGGCCACTTAGGTGTTCGGGCACTGGGTGTGTGTATTAGAGTGTGTAAAAATGGGAGAGAATAATCTTACAAAGCTTATAATATTTTGAGTAGCATTATCCTTCAAATGGCATGAGTTGTGATCTTTTATAGTAGTAGAGATGAAGTGGTAGTCGCTGAACGAAGAGGCGCATGGCTTCATTTCCTTATTCGAAGCGTCCCATCGTAGGCATCATATTACATATACTAGGTCGTATCATTTAATGCACTCTGAAAAGGTAGCCACTCTAGGGCCTAAGTCTGATACCTATGTAATAGGCTGACAAAACTTGACATTCTTCTACTACAATATGGGTCACATCAATCACTCGCATAAGATCTTTATGTAGAAGATCTCTTGGAAAAGGTAAATATGAAAGATAATCCTTTTTGGTTAGAATGCTTCCGTTTTGGTAATGTGGACTTTGGCAACTTACACAGTGCTACAACTTTAAAGCTTCAACCACTTACACAGTGCTTCGGCTGAAGCAGCAAATCACGTCTCTATTATTGTTTTGTAGCATGTAGCACCTCCTTTCGGCCATGGAGCTTCTGCTTACACTGCACTTTGGGTGAGGCGTCGATTCATTAACTTTACCTATGACTTCGGTTTGATTTTTGATGATGTAGAGTATGGGCCTTTTGTTTGGTCTTCTTGAGCCTCGATTATGAGGTGTGAGCTTCTTCTTAAGTCTCGATTTTGAGGCGTAACAATAGTCCCCAAGTATAATTACTTATATCATGCGTGTGATTCTTATTTTGAGAAGTAATATTTTGATATGCATATCCTTTGCTTGACTAGGTAGATCCGGCTATTATTACACATCCATGGAAAGTCTTCAATTTTTATATAAGCCTTAATTTGAATGTTGAGTTGTTCTGAAGAGACTGAAGTGATGATGAAGCATTTTTGAAGGTCATTTTCTGATGTTTGAATGTAAGCTCTTTTTGTACACTTGGGAGGCTTCTCCCATGGCTTTTTGTACATAGGAGACATGTGTTATTCACTTCGGAGAATTAGGAGATGGTCCCCTTTAGGATCTATTTTTTCATCGAAGCGACCACGATTCCTTGCATGGTGGATGTTCATCCATATAAAGACTTCTCCCATAATTTTGTTTTCCATGAGAGGCATATGCTATCTGCTTCAGCAAATTAGGAGGTAGTCCCCTTCGAGATCCAGCTCTTCATCGAAGTGCTCAAACTTCACTAGATGGTGATGGTTCATCCATGCAGATGCTTTTCCCATTGCTTTTTGTCCATGGGAGGCATGTGCTATCCACTTCGACGAATTAAAAGGTGGCCCCCTTTGGGATCTAGCTCTTCGTTGAAGTGCTCACGCTTTTCTACATGGTGGATGGTTCATCCATGCATATACATCTCCTATGACATTTTATCCATGTGAGGTATGTGCTATCCGTTTTGGCGAATTAGGAGGTGATCCCTTTTGGGATCCAACTGTTTGTCGAAATGCTCAGGCTTCCTTACATGTTGGATGGTCCATCCATGCAGAGGCTTCTTCCATGACTTTTTGTTCATGGAAGGCATGTGCTATCCACTTCGACGAATTAGGACCCTTTGAGATCATGATATTCATCGTAGCGCTCACGCTTCCCTACATGATGGATGGTTCATCCATATAGAGGCTTCTCTCATGGCTTTTGTCCATTGGAGTCATGTCCTATCTGCTTTGGTAAATTATGAGGTAGTCCCCTTTGGGATCCAACTTTTCATCGAAGCCCTCATGCTTCCCTATATGGTGGATAGTTCATCCATGCAGAGGCTTCTCCCATGACTTTTCATCCATGGAAGGCATGTGCTCGCTTCGACAAATTAGGAGGTGGTCCCCTTTAGAATCTAGCTCTTCTCGAAGTGCTCACTCTTCCCTACATGGTGGATGGTTCATCCATGTAGAGACTTCTCACATAGTTTCTTGTCCATAGGAGACGTGTTATCCGCTTCGACGAATTTGGAGATGGTCCCCTTTGGGATCCTCTCTTCATCGAAACACTCACACTTCTCTACATAGTAAATGATTCATTCATACAAAGACTTTTTCCATGGTTTTTTTTCCATGGGAGGCATGTGTTATCCACTTCGACGAATTAGGATGTCGTCCCATTTGGGATCCAGCTCTTCGTTGAAGTGCTTACGCTTTCCTACATAGTAGGTGGCTCATCCATACATGGGCATCTCCCATAACTTTGTCCATGGGAGGCATGTGCTATCCGCTTTGACGAATTAGGAGGTGATCCCCTTTAGGATCTACTCTTCGTTGAAGCGCTCACACTTCCCTGCATGGTGGATAGTTCATCCATGCAGAAGTATTTTGCCTGGCTTTTTGTCCATAAGAGGCATGTACTATCCACTTCGACGAATTAGAAAGTGGTACTCTTTGGGATCCAGCTCTTTGTCGAAACACTCACACTTCCTTTCATGGTGGATGGTTCATACATGCATAGGCTTTTCCCATGGTGAATGGTTCATTCATGGAAGCTTCATCTTTATAGGTATCTAAGATGAGTCTCCTTTAGGGTATTTCTCACCTCTAATTCGAAGTGGATTACTTCCTTGCATGGGGGTATCTTATCCATGTCAATAGCTCTCCTATGGTGGATGCTTCATCCATGTTGCTGATACAAAGGCGAAGATGAGGCCTTACATAGTGAGCCTGTTGGGCTTGTACATAGGTAAAATATGAAAATTGCCTTCAAGTCTTTCAAAAAATTTATGCATAGGTCCCTCAACTTTTGATCTTGTACATTTTAAACCTCATATTTTGACTTTTATTTCAATTATACCCTTGATAGATTGCATTCAAATTCCTTCAACTTTCAAAACATCTATACTTCAATCCCCAGGTTCACAGTTTTGTACAATTTTAGTCATTTTCTCTTCTTTTGCGTTGTTCCCCTTCAATTTGAAAATATTTTGCTTATCGCTTAATAGAGGCGGTGCATAGACAATGATGAAACCTGTACACTAAAAAAATCGTAGTTATAACATTGGAGTCTTATACTCCAACGATGACGCCTTTGAATTAATTCATCATGTATTACCCTTTTTCAGTGTTTTTCCCCTTATGGCCTCTTCTTCAGAGGGTTTTCCTTTGTAAAAGGGTATTCCAATAGCCTCTTCGTCAATGACCTCCCTTATAAGGGGTCTTTTTATTCATGGCCACTTGTTCAGAGGTCTTCCTCTTTTCAGGAAGTCTTCTTATTCATAGCCTCTTCTTCGGAGGCCCCCTTTTCAGGGGGTTTTGTTATTCATGGGCTCTTCTTTAGAGACCTATCCATTTTCTGATGGTTTACTTATTGAAGGACACTTCTTTAGAGGCCTTCCTATTTTCAAAGGGTCTTCTTATTCATAGCCCGTTCTTCAGAGGTCTACCCATTTTCAAGGGGTCTTCTTATTCAAGGTCACTTCTTTAGTGGCCTCTCACTTTCCAAGATGATGCTCCTTATGTTGGTAGCCATTTAGCCAATTCCCGAGTGAGTTGGACAGTAACTCACTCTACCCATCTATTCTGGTGGTGAGGTCGGTGCTGACCCACCAAGTAAATTCTCCAGGAGACTCCTTCTTCAGAGGTCTTTCTGACCCTTCTTGGTGGGGATTTTTCACCGTTTGAACTCATTTTTTTCCATACAACTTTTTTCTTCAAAGATGTGGAGGTTTTACAAATGGATTTATAAGTATTGATGTAAACTCCAAATCTCTTTCTTGGGGCTTCTACTTGTTCTTTCTTCAAGAACAAATCATTTTTCATGGAAGAAGTCAAATAATTCCCTATTTGTCACACGTTCTTTCAAAATACATTCTTTCAAAACTCATTTTTAACCATACATTCTTCAATAAAATAATATTTTTCATCATATCAATAACTTTTCCTTACTTTTTAACCATATATTTCCCATCGTATCATTATTTAAAATACATTCTTTACTCAATAATATCCATCAAACAAACCCAAAATATTTCGGTAAGTAGTGACATTTTGCACAGATGGCGACAATTTGTTGACCTCAAAAAATGAGTCAACAGGATCTCAGCTCCACTCGTGTCCACGTAAGCTTACTCCTGTACAATTGGACAAACCGTTAGTCACACTGGCCTTCTTGGGTGGTGGGGGAGGCGGCTGCGTACACTACGACGATCAGGTCAATTAATAGGGTATTTATATTTGGGTGTGGGACGTACTTTAGACGTGAGCCACTTAGGTGTTCAGGCATCGAGTTTGTGTATGAGAGTATATAAAAATGGGAGAGAATAACCTTACAGAGGTTATAGTATTTTGAGTTGCATTATCCTTCCAATGTCATGAGTTGTGATCTTTTATAGTAGTAGAGATGGAGCGATAGCACCTGGATGAAGAGGCATGTGGATTTATCTCTTTATTCAAAGTGTCCCATTGTAGACATCATATCACACATACTAGGCCATGCATAATTTAATGCACTCTAAAAAGGTAGCCACTCTAGGGTCTAGGTTTGATACCTATTTAGTAGGCTGACAAAACTGACATTCTTTTGCTACAACATAGGTCACATCAATCACTCGCATAAGATCTTTATGTAGAAGATCTCTTAGGAGAAGTGGATATGAAAGATGATTATTTATGGTTAGGAGGCTTTCGCTTCGGTAATGTGGACTTTGACCACTTACACAGTGCTTCAGTTTCAAAGCTTCAGCCACTTACACAGTATTTCAGCTTCAGGGCTTTGACTACTTATATAGTGCTTCAACTGAAGTAGCATAGCACTTCTCTATTATTGTTTTGTAGCATGTGGTAGCTCGCTTCAGCCATGGAGCTTTTGCTAATACGACCTTTGGGTGAGGCGTCAATTCGTCATCTTTACCTATGAGTTCAGTTCAATTTTTTATGACGCGAAGTTTGGATCTTTTGTTTAGGCTTCTTCTACCTCGATTTTGAGACATAACAGTATTTTTAATATAAAATAAGTTTAAATTATCTATTATGCAACACATTTGTTGGGGTTTTTTGATACCCAATAAATCTAGGTGATGACGATAAAATTGATATCGGATATCTGTAGATACCAAAGTGACGACTCTACTAGGAAAAAAAATTAATACACCTTTGGAGGATCTAGATTTTGAGTTGAGTTGGTAGTTTGGTTAATTTATGGATTTGGTTATTGTTAGTCCACTAACTTGGCTCATTGAAAGTGAGTCTTGTCCCAAAACTAAACATAATGCCTATATACACATAGCCGTGTGTTTTCTTCAGTAAGTGTGTGTGGAAGTTTACAAGAGATGAGAGAGTTGAGAGAGACAGTCGGTTTTGGAGAGTTTTTTGTGTGAGATTTAACCTTTGTTTCTCTTCTCCTTCTTCTCTTTATTGCCTGAAATACCATCACCAAGTGTCTATTTTGTAGAGATAAAACTAAGGTAACCAAATATGTTAAAGTTGTTGGGTCGAGCCAGTCGATTTGTGAGTGTTTTAGTTCGATTTTCGAGCTCGGAATCAAGATTTCTCAAGGGTTTCCTGCAACAAATGGCATCAGAGCAAGTGTTGGTGAGAAATATGTAATTTTTGGAGTGCCAAAAATGACTGGAAAGTGTCCAGAATCGATTTGAAAATCGATATAAAAATAGAAAAGAAAATATATAGATTTTCTTTAAACCTATCGGACTTTTTTTTTTTTCCCTTTCCTGACCAAACGACTCATTGTTTCGGAAGACCAAGACAACTGGTGTGTTGAACAGGCTGAGGCACATCGGGATAGACAGTGCGTGAGATCTAACAGTGGCACGTGGTGGCCACGTACAGAGACGACAATGGTGCGTAGCAGCACGTCGGCCAAAATTCGACGAAGGTTTCAACAGACAGTTTGTTCCAGACAATGTTGAGGAACCTGTGGTGGTGTCCATTTTCAGTTTTGGATAATACGGTGAAATCTGGACGATTTTTCGAAGGGGTTTCTTTTGTGTTATTGCGGTTGTCGGAAGCTTTAGGGCGAATAGTGTCGACCCCAAAGTAGTGAATTCGCTTCTCTCGATATTTACGGACCTTCAGACATGGTCTACTTGGTATCATATTCTTTTCCTTTTATTATTGTAATTATGGTTATCGTGTAGGGTAACAATTTACTTTTCACATTAGAAGTCACCATATGAGGATGGCATTAAGATTGGAGTTACAGTGAAGAGGTAATCATTGCCTGATACTAGACCTAGAAATTACTTATTAATTATTTGCCTTAAATTCCTTGTATATTTGTTGCCAATTAAATTTTCATTATTAGAATTGCACGATAGCTTTAGCAAAGTGAATTGTGACTGTACTTTGCTTGTGGTAGTTATTGGTTGCATTTTGCATTTTGTGCATTTTTTGGTTAAATGACAATACACTTTGAGTTGTGTTTTTCTAAAAGCAAAATTGTGATTTTTCAATTTGGCAAAACGAAAAGTTTTTTTTATAAAATTGATGATGGCAAATGTAGGTCTAAGGCAAGTGCCAAAAATATGGTGTTTTAATTGTAGTATTTTGGACATGTTGAAAGAGACTATCATATGAAGGATAATAAAAGGAATGATAAGGAGAGTGGTGATGCAAATGTTGCTACTAGGTTGAGTTATAACCTGTGTTAGATTTATTGAGAGTAAACTTAGTTATTGTATGTGCATCCTTATGTAATCATTTTTGCATGTAAGTGATTGCTTAATTCTGTTGCATGGTTATATGACATTTCAATATGTTTGATATGTGCATTTCATGAATTTGAGAGCAATCTAATTACTTTATCTAATATGTTTGCATGCATAGTGGGTTGAGATCTATGACATACTCCTTTTACTCTGTGAGTGGTGTAAGAGAGTGTAATAGTGAGAAGAAAAAGGGACAGTTGTTTTCTCATTTATTCTTGTGAGCCTGTGTGGTTTATGAGATTAAATGAGACATCCATGTATGGGTTATCTTCTCCCTCTTTGTGAGCCTCTTTTGTGAGTGTAGTGAAGTAACTAACTCTTTCTTCTATTCTCTTTGTAAGTGCTACATTCATCATTTCCTTTGTGGGATAAATCATTTGTGGATTTTTTGAGTATTGGTGATGGAGTAACCTTATAGTATGTGGGTCGATTCAAATTGAACCTAACCTTTGTGGTCGCCAAAGTTGTTGATTTTTTCTATAGTGGGTTTGTTATCCATTAGCAGCAAGTGTGAGAATGTCTATTGATAATGTGGAGTATAGATGCCTCAGAGTGCATTGGTGATATATACATGGGATGTAGATATATCACATTTGGATCATGAGTGAAGAGGTAATTAAATGTTGGAATCCTCTATTTGGTAAGACCCTGCTCAGGTGGAGTGTGAAAGTGAGAGTGACACTTCTATCACTCATGTTAAGTGGAGACATATTATCCACTTAGGTTGAGAGAAGTAAGATGGTGATAGAATATTATCATGTGGACTTAGGTGTATTGTGGATTATCGGTTAGACATGAGTTTTAGTGAACGATGTAGTGAGCATGATAAGCAATAAGAAGATATATATGTTCTCGAGGTGCAAGCAACTCGAAATGGGATATGATAAGTGTGGTGAGATCTTTTCGGGGTTCATTTATGCATTTGTTGCATATGTATTGGCCGCTTGATTGATTAACTTGATGTTAGTCTATTGTTCTTTGTGAACGTGTTTTTTTTCAAAGATCTGTGTATTATCCTATGTTATATTTTTATCATATGATTATTTGCCCTTGATTGATTACTGTTATTTTTTGCTCCTACTTGGGTTTTTTTACCTTGGCCCTAATGAATATATGGAGTATGTATGGTATGTGTTTCGGGTTCGAAACACGAGGTAAGGTCTCTGATACCAATTTTATCGTTTATCTTGATTATGCAAGTAAAAACTTTGTGTTTTGTTTACTTGCAAGTTGATTGGGTGTCAGGTGGAAATTTGTTGGGTCTTTTGATACCCAATTAATCTGGGCGATGACGATAAAATCAATGTTGGATATTTATCAACACCAAACTGACGGCTCTATTCGGAAAAAAATTAATACACCTTTGGAGGACCTAAGTTTTGAGTTGAGTTGGTAGTTTGGTTAATGTAAGAATTTTGTTATTGTTAGCCCATTAACTTGGCCCATTGAGAGTGAGTCTTGACCCAAAACTAAAGTTAATGCCTATATACACATAGCCGTGTGTTTTCTTCAGTATGTGTGTGGAAGTTTGCATGAGAGGAGAGAGTTGAGAGAGGAAGATGAGAGAAAGGCAGCCGGCTTTGGTGAGTTTTTTGTATGAGATTCAACCTTTGTTTCTATTCTCCTTCCTCTCTTTGTTGCATGCAAATACCAACACCAAGTGTCTGCTTTGTGAGGATAAAACTAAGGCAATCAAAGGTATTAGAGTTGTTGGGTCGAGCCGGTCGATTGGTGAGTATTTTGGTTTGATTTCCGAGCTTGGAATCAAGATTTCTCAAGGGGTTTCCGCAACAACATTTGTAGCAATTTGATTACTCAATACATATTTGGAATATTAATATACCTAGGAAGGAAAATGAATTAATTTAACTAATATGATAAATTTGGATATTTTATTTATATGTAACTGGAGAAACTAAAAGTACAATTTGAGAAGTTATCATTTTGAGGTTTCTCAAAATTTGCTGTCAGATTAATCAGTTTCTTAAAATTTATCAAACATCTAAAACAACTTGTTATAAAATTCGAATTTTGACTCTAAAATCAATCTCAGATAGGGCCAAAGTCGATCTGTTTTAGTGGCAAACTAGTCCAAACATGACCTATTTGAGGTTTGGATCAGGTCAAACCGCCTCGTGCATGGAGGAATAGTCTATTTTACACCACTACTTAAGTTGCTTGCTCCCTGTTTCAATCAATGCAACAGATAGGAGCACAACTTTTTTTGAATAGATACGATTCAGGCAATTATACATATGTTGATTCATTAGACAACATGCATTTTGGTAGTCAAATTTTAATAGTGTAATTTCTTAAAAATCTTATAACGAATAAAGTCGAGTTCAGCCTTGTAAATCTATTTTTATTATGTCATTCAATCCAAAACCACCTCTTATAAATACGTCAAGTAAATCAAATATTTTGCAACCACTTCAAGTTATATTAATTTAATTTGCATTTTTTGTTCTAGATCTGCGTAGTGGTGGTGAGGTGATATCGATATTTTTTTGGTGGTACCAATGGTGGGGTGAGGTGGGGTAATTGAGTAATTGTGACCAATAAAACGAGTAATTTACGATTAATAAATAATATGTGATCTAAAAATGTGTGATTTGTGACTAAATTTGTAACAGTGACTTATGATTTTGTGATCGATAAATAAGTTGTGACAAATTAATTTGATAATTTGTTATCGTACAATGAGTTGTGACCAATTAATAGTATGTGACTATAATTATTGATTGTTACGTGCATGTAGATGAATGTTTTCACCTTTTTAATAATACGAATGATGTTTGATACGTTAATGTGGATGACAAACTATTTGTTATGATTACTATTTAATTTAAATTGATTTTTGGTCAAATAAAATTTGTGATAATATATTTATGATAACAAGTCATAATTAGACATGTACACAGATAGTCACAGTTAACATATAAATGATTACGAATTTTTAAATGTAAATATGTTTTGTTACAAACATCCACTATTAACAAATGTCTGATTACACGTCATTATTAATACAAATTTGGTCACATACAATCACAGTTAAAACATACATGATCATAGACAATCACAATAAAGACAAATTTGATCATAGTTGGTCACAGATAACACGTGCATGGTCAAAAACAATAATAATTTATACAAATATTGTCACAAATAATAACAGCTTATATAGATCTAATAAAAAAACAGTCATTGTTAAACAGAACATAATCACAAAGCACCACACAGTTAATAGGTCACAATCATGCTGAGATTTTATAAAATACAAAAATCTGTTCAGAAATTATGAATTGTGAAATAAAAAAACATGTTCAACATAAAACTGCACCAAATTAAATAATTTATCGTCTAAAAAACTTATAATGATCAGATTATAAATCAATGGTTCACAAGAGAAAAAAATCACTCTTTGGATCGTCGTCTTCACGGTGAGTATGATGTTTAGTGGCCTTGGCAATAACTATACTGAATACATCGTGGGCTCCAGCATTTTTTTTTTATTTTTTTTTTAAGTAATGTTATCTCAGCCCAAGACTTGGCCCAAGAAAAAACCACTCATCCCATTCCAAAAAACAAAACACCCCAGCCCAAAGACAACACTCATTCCATTTCAATTCAACCTGATTTTCCCCTGATTTTTCCCTGCTCCCGCCTCCGATCGTAGCAGCAGCTCAATCGCACGTAGGTCGGTGTCGGCGTTTCAACATCAGCCCACACCCGCAGCAGTTTCTTCTACTCTTCCACAGTAGCCGCCAGCCCGCAGTCCCACACCGCAGCTTCACGCCTTCGCAATTGCCACTCGCCAGCCCAGCAACTTCCAGCCGACCAGCCCTGGACTTGGTTGGATTTGGTGAATCTAACAGTTTCAATTCAACCTGTAAGTCCATCAACTCTTCCTCTTTGTGCAATTTGTTTTTTTCCGTTAAGTTAAATTGTTGGCATGAGTTTGTGTTAAAAAAATTTGCAAAACATGCTGTTAATCTGTTATCATAGTTTCAGTTTGAATTTTGTTTGATTTATGTATTC
>CAIGRN010063796.1:0-22415 GCA_903798345.1 Fraxinus anomala
TATTTTATTGATGGAATGTGTGGTTGAAATGAAGAAAAAGAAAAAAAAATGAAAAATAGAATGAAAAAAATGGGTTTCAAACAGGGGTTTAATATTGTTTTGTTGAGGTCAATGAACATTTATTTACTATTTGCTTCTGAATGGTCATTGAACTTACCAAAAGTGTCGTCCGTTCCTCACGTAGTCCTCTGGACTTGGGCTTATGTGGCCTCACGACGTCCTACTTCGCAGCTAGCGACGTTTTCAAAGAGTCACATAAGGAGCTGCTCTTCTTCAAATGATGTTTTGTTCTTTCTTTTTTTTTGACTTGCAATTTAAACACACAACATAATCACGTGCATGGACGAAAATTAGAAGCCCCAAATCATAAATTCTCCCACAACCACGAACCCCAAATTGCAAATCGATCTACCAGAATTTATGTGAACGACTTAAGAATACAAGATTTATGTGAAAGAAGAAAAGAATTTCATATATCAACAAATTAAAATTGTCTTATAAGATTTGATACTTTTAATTTAAATTTAAATAATTTCTCAAATTTTTAATGTATATAATAATGATTTAATTATTATGTTGAGAGCTTACATCTCGTGAAGTATTTAAGAGCTCAATTTCAAAGTTCTAGAGCACAGAAATTGTGGTAGAAATCAAGTAGAAATAAAACTCTTCCCGACTAGTGACACTGCGATGTTAGCTCCCTGCAAGCCAAATGGCCTCGGGCGATGCAGCGCCCATGTCGCTGTTCAGCTTTTTCACTGTCGACGTATTGGTGTCCCTTTTTGGTCTTATGTTTTCAAAATACTTTTTCATTTATTTCAAAGTTCATGATGAAATTCGATCTCCTATCAATTCGAACTTTCAAATTCAAATTATCTAAGATTCTTCCATGAATCAAACTTTTAAATCACATAAAATTTGAGTTATAAATATAACAGCATCTATCATTTTACGAGTCTCTTTTTTTTTTAACGTATGGTATTAACCCTTTCTTTGGTAGCATCCACTATTTTGAAAAGAATGTTCTACATTATTCTTCTAATCTAAGTAGTTCTTCTCGACGTGAATATTTGTATAAGAGATTATGAAAGCTCTCACAAAAAGCGAGGATAGTCGGTCAAGTCCCGTGGTCATACCCCCGAAGCATAAGCTAGTTCTTTTACATCTATGCCAACAGCTGGGGATAGAACAAGGAAGTTTTTCTTTTTTCAAATCTCTATATCCATCTAACTTCTTCGATGATAAACTAAAAAAAGGCAAAGAAAATAAAATAAAAAATGACTTTATAAGTTTTATTAATATTACTGCACAATATTATTTAATTTATTATTTTTTGTTAATTCTCATATCAATTTTGTAATTACAATCAAAATCGTTATTCACTATTTATAAAAAGTCATTACTCACAAAGGGACAACCGAACAAGTTTATAGGAACCGTTGAACTCATATTTGTATTCTAAAAAAATTTAAATCGTGGCGAAGCGTTTATGTCAAGTTTCGATCTAGACGTAAAAAAGTTTTCTTATTTTAAATTTGAAATCAATCTAATAATTATTTAATAACTAAAGGAAAAACCATTAAAAAATGTAAAAAACGCAAAAGCATAAATTAAAAAAGCGCACGTCTCGAAAAAAAAAAGGCGCGGTGCAATATCAAAAAAAAAAAAAAAGACGTTTTGGACTCGTTTTGCGCCTAGGCAGTACCTAGGCACCGCTCTTTTAAATACCGGTTGGCTAGCTTTGAAGGTCAAATTTTATTGAAAAAATGATTCTTTAATTCATCAAATAGCTGAATGCAGCGCATTTATAGTCATTCTCATTTGACATTTCTCATACCTGTTGATTTATCAGATATGGGATACCTTATTATTATCCAGCGTAAAATGTGGCGAAGCAGGGAGACAAGCTTCGCCTAAAAAAAAATTCAATTTGCCAGTTTCAATATAAATTGAAGCAAAATAAACAACAATAACATAATATCTACAAAACTTTAACTTCTTAAAAACAAAATTGTAAATGATAATTGTAATTCACGATGAAAATAAAGAAAAGATTGGTCTTACCTATTTAGTCCCTATTTGGTCGGGATGAAAATTAAATTTTTAGTTGATTTTGATAGAAGTTGATGAAATGTGTGGTTGAAAAATTGTGAGATTCATAAAATATGTAGTTAAAATTAATTGTTGATTCTGACTCATATTAGATTTTATTATGTACCAAACATGGGCTTAAAGATGTTGAAAAAGCGTGGGGGCATAATGGGTCACTGCTGGGCTTGGATTGAAATCTTTTTTCCAATAGGCCCATTGGACCAGCTGTGGGTCGCCTTGGGAAGAAATTCGAGATCTTGGGCTCCCGCATGGTAGGCCTAGCTCAAGTCATGAGAGGCGGGTTAATTGAGACGCGTGGCAGATTGAAAAAAAAATTAAGAGCCTGTCCTATTTTCATCAAATCGTAACCCAATTTGAAAACACCCATTTTTATTGGCAGATTGAAAAAAAATTAAGAGCCTGTCCTATTTTCATCAAATCGTAACCCAATTTGAAAACACCCATTTTTATTCTTGATTTCACAAGACAACAAACGTTGAGCAAGAACGTCATATATTATCATCTTCACCTAAAGTATATGGAGTTTCCAGGTTGTGGTCTCACTCGATCGGCCAAAAAAAGAGCCTCCGAAGAACAACAACCAGTCCATGGTGATTTTGCAACCAAAAATCAATTATACATAAACACCTACCAATTAATTAACTCATTCTATAGCAAAAATCGTGTCTTTTCTGAAAACCAGTCCGCTCTTATGAACCACATGTAAATGCATCTTTCAATTTTCAGACATTTTATATATAAAACATGGCACTTAATAAATTATGTTCTACATACTATTTATAAATTATGGATCTCAAGAATCGTGTGATAATTTAGTTAAAAATGTATAGACAAAAATATATAAAATAACAAACTTTGACGAACGTGGACAAAAGTAAAATAATAATGTTAAGTAAAATTATTATAAAACTAAACAAAGAGTTTGCTATTAGTAAAAAATGGTAAAAAAATACATTTTAAATATAATCAGTATGCTAAAATTTTTATAATCCCATTTGGCCCTCATTATTTGTCATTTTAATTTTTGAAATAATTTTTTTTTGAAGAATGTGTGGTTAAAAAAATAAATTTGAATTTATGTGTAATATTATTTTATTGAAAAATGTATAATTGACAAAAAAAATAGTGAAAAATGAATTATAATTTTAATGGGGATCAAATATGGCATGTATTTCTTTAAAATACATGGGTGACGTGTTTGTATCCCATTGGAAGTCATATTAATTCTTTTATAGAATTTTATAGAAAGATCTCGTCTTTTCTACAGAAATATTTTTCTTTATTATTTTTAATTCTTTTTTGTCGAAGATGCTGACAGACGGTCCCCACGGAATTTTTCAAAGAAATGCCGTGAAACTCCTAGAATCGTCATCTTCTTCCTATATATATATCTTGAATCACTAAATTACATTCATCACAGAAAATTTCAAAGCCTCGATTAATCCATCAGAAGAAAATTCAAATCCTTTTTTGTGATTTAAGATTAAGAAATCCATCTGACAAAATGTCTCTGATTCCAAGCTTCTTTGGCAACCGACGAAGCAACATTTTCGATCCATTCTCTCTTGATATTTGGGATCCCTTCGAGGGCTTCCCTTTCTCAAGCTCGATAGCTAATGTCCCAAGTTCTGCCCGGGAAACCTCTGCATTTGCAAATGCTCATATAGACTGGAAAGAAACTCCAGAAGCCCACGTTTTCAAAGCTGATCTTCCCGGACTGAAGAAGGAAGAGGTTAAGGTGGAGGTTGAAGAAGGAGGAGTGCTTCAGATCAGTGGAGAGAGGAGCAAAGAGCAAGAGGAAAAGAACGACAAGTGGCATCGCGTGGAAAGGAGCAGTGGCAAGTTCCTTCGCCGGTTTAGGCTGCCGGAAAATGCCAAGACGGATCAGGTAAAGGCTAGTATGGAGAATGGTGTGCTTACTGTGACTGTGCCTAAGGAGGATGTGAAGAAGCCTGAGGTTAAATCCATTGACATCTCTGGTTGATAACTCCGTATGCGTTTTGATCCTGCTGGTGAATTTATGATGTCTGTCTGTAGTGTGATAATCTCGGAAAACAATGTTGAATGTCTCGTGTCTCGAAATGAAACGGTGTGTTTGAGGTTGGAAATATTGTGGAACTCTTAAATAAATATAAAAGTAAATTTCTGTTGTTCTTGTTGCAAATGTTATTAGCTCTCTTTTTATTACCAACATTGCAATTCCTATCAAAGTTACAGGAAATAAATGATATTCTTTCTTACAAAATTTTAAGAGATTTCAGTTGATATGGCAATAATTTAGAAGTTCATATAAAAATCGGACGGCGATGACAAAAGATTAGAAATCACTTTACTCTCAACCTTTTTATGAAGGCATCAAAATATAATAAAAAATAGATTTAGATTACTTACATATTATTTTCTTCAAAAAGAAGCCTAAAAAATCTTTGACCTTTGAATAGACGGTAGCGTTTAGGGATCAGAAGAACTCAACCCTAATCTGCATCACCAAAAAATCATTGAGACTTGAAATCTCGTATGGATATCATAGAAAATTTTCAACTAGAGGTTGAAGATTAAAGAAAAGATAAAGAAGAAAATTCACGGATAGTTCTAGAAGATGATCATAGACGTTTTAGAATGAGTCAAGGCATTCACAAAGGTTTTATTAATATATTTAGTGATCACCGGTGATCTCAGATCAAGATTAACTGTCTAGAATAACTGACAACTTATTAAGTTTAAAAGGCGAAAAATTAATATCAAAGTCGTCATTTTCTTTTCAAAGAGACAACTAAGATACTTCACGTGCTCCATGCTCACGTCACACCTGACAAGTGCAATCATTATGGCTTGTGAAACAAAAGGCTATGCTCATTATGATCATCAACACCCAATACCTAATTGACTAGTGCTTCAAAAATAATCACGACCTCGATCAGGCTCGGCTCGTAAAAAATGAGCCATAAGCCGCTCGAGCTCGTAAAATGATGAGCTCGAGCGGCTCGTCAAATTTTTTTAGTTTTAAAAAAAAAAAAATTTAAACGAGCTCACGAGCCGAGCTGAGAATCACGAGCTTGTTGGACGAGCTCGAGTAACGAGCCGAGCCCTCGAGCTCGGCTTGTGACGAGCACGAGTCAATCTCGTGCTTATACGGATCGAATCGGCTCGATTTAGCCCATTGACATGACTAATTATTCCTTGGAGGATGACGCTCTAACATGGCTAAAATCTTAGATCAACTTCAACTCAACAACTTGAAGAAGAAAAAGAATCTAACTATACCATGCCTAGTCACTTGAGGCCCCAAAATGAAAGGTTTATTATTCTTTACTAAGCAGCTATTTGACTCTATTTAAATTAAAAATATTTATTTCTTATTCATTTTCAACTATACATATGGACGCAATAAAATATTTTATATGTAAACTCAAATTTTTTCAACTTATTAATCACACATTCTCCAAAATATACTATTTAAAACATCATTTTTCTTGATTTCTTTAAAAATAAGGGCTAAATTAAGGGAATATTACTAAGTTTCTAAAATGCTCGTCATGATTGATACTATATTGATATTGGTTAGGTTGAAACAAAGTATTGAACCAAAAGTTCAATAATTGTCATATTACATTATTTAGCATGACCGTTCTGACTATCTTGAATCAACAATGATTCAAAAAATTATTAAGAATTTCAATGAATATTTAACGAAGAACCAAAAGATCCTTTAATCCAATGGATTTCTATATAATATTAATTGTTCACTATATTATAAATTGGCGTTGATTATTACTAATTAAAGTTGTGACTAAATTCTTATAATTTTGAAAATTAATTTAGTCCTTTTGATAAAAAAATCTCCGAAAAAGGAAAATCAATAGAATAGATAGTCCCATTTATTAGGCACCAATTTTAAAACCTCAGAAGAAGTTCAAGTATTTGAAATATTGAAAAATTAAGATATCTCAATAGGTCATATAATTAGGAGAAAAATGGAATAAAAAAGAAGAATTTATTGACAACACTTTTGAAAATGCTATAACGCTTCATATTATGAATATTGAAATAAACTCTTTAAAGCATATCGATTGATAAAAAAAGAATGTTATGTCGTATCAAAATTGAACTTACTAGAGAAATCTAAAGTTTTTGAGCATTAAGTTCAAACACTTAAGGGTATATACTTATACGTAAGTAAATAAGAAAAATGAAGTAGTAACATGTAATGTACGACTTAAAAAATAATATATTTTGTAAAGAACGTGATGGATGCAATTATAATTTCATATCTCGTTATCCTGACGATACATAAAGTTCGAAATGTGTTTATCATCTACTCATCTAGCATGACTAATGTTATCCTTGAAGAATTTAATATGCCTGGAGCATATAATTCAAGTAATAATATCGTGAGTAGAGTAAATACGCTTTGTACTCTTTTTTCCTTGACAAACATTTTTAATGAGGTAACTTTTGTGATGTACTCAAATGAATAATGTGTTCTTTTTCATTTATTAGGATTTTCCCCCACTGAATTTTTTCTAATAAGATTTTAACAAAGTATATTCTTTGTGTAATGAATATTCAGAACATTCAAGATAGTTACCCTAAAAAATACTCATATGTATGAGACTCACGAAGAGAATAACAAGAGCTATTTTTCGAATTATCATGTTATTACATTAATCAACTATTGATAAAATCTTGTATGAAGATGATAATGCTTGAGCGTTATGACAAGACATCATGAAACATACTTTACCAAAAATGTGAAATTGAATACAATGACTTACAAGATATGGATGACTCAATACTAGATCTCCATTTATTGAAAATAGGGGAGTAATTATACTATTTTTTCCTTTGCTCAAATTTTGTTTCACTGAACTTTCTTAATAAGGTTTTAACGAAACAACATTTTACTACTCCAATTTTGTTATAATTACTTGTACTCTTCTTTCCTTTGTTTGGTAATTTTATCCCATTTCATTTTTGCCGAACTAGATTTATGATGAGATGGTTATTGTACAAATACTTATCAAAGGTAAAGTGTTATAAAATTGTAAGATAATTATTTATGATTTTGATCTTATTAGAATACTTATATAAATCCTATCTAATAAAGAAGAGTCTATTCTAATATAATTATATCTCTCATTTTAAATACTATAATATGGGACATTGATTCTCAATAAAAAAAAAAACACATTTGAGTTTTGACCCTTTTCTATTTCTTCTCTTGTTCATTGAGTTTTAAAACAAAAATAATAATAATAATAATAAAAAGATATCACTTTTAATTTCATTATTGAGTTTTATAAACGTATAATATATGATCTTTGACGTGATATATAGGATAAACACAAAATAACAACACAAGCTAAAAAACAAAAGGTCTATACCGCAGTTCAGATTGCAAGAGTTTTGAGAATGAGGCTGATCGACGCCTAGGTGGTTGAGTCAAGCTTATCTCTGATGAATTTAAAATTCTGCAAGATTAGGCTATCAAAGATTGTTGCTATACCTTTGATTACATGTCCTACACAAGAATAACCCATTAGCATGAAAATGTAGTTGTTAATCGCTAGTGTATGATATTGTTATCAATAGTAGTAGGGATGTGAGTCCAAGTATTGTTCCCTTATAGACTACGTTTCCACTCAAGCCTAACTTTTATCGCAATATAAAAATTCTTTTAATTTTACAAGTGCAACTTAACCTGTAACTAATTTGACTATCAAACTTTATACTAATTGGTACGCATTTATGAAATGCAATTAAAGGAAAACACTAAGATTTCGAATCCTTCTATATTCTTTTATTTTAATATCAATTCAAGAATTTGACAACACTTATTTGAATTTGAAAATAAATGTTACTATTTTATTTAATGATATCTTTTGAGTAATATTAAACATATCATCACATGTGATTAAAATAAAGTTGTATTCCAAAAAGTTGTGCTAATTTAGAATAAAAATTTAAGTCAAAACAAAAATTAGAGGATATTGCTCAAAATGGGTAAACGAGATATTGTACCAATCACCATAAACTAAACAAGAGTTTGCTATTACCATTTTTTATTATCAGTACGCTAAGGCCGTATTTGATTGCTAATTTCTTATGGAAAATGTCATATTCAAAAAAAAATGAATTTCATTTTGACCGTTTGATTGCAACGTGAAAATTGAAATCGAATTTCAAGGTACAATCACTTTAAATTGTATTTTCTTTGTTTTCATGAAAAACGAATTCTTATGGGTTTCGTGGGTTTTTATTTTCTAACTAAATCCCTATTTGAGCCACATTAAAATTTTCATTTTCATTCTTCTACTCATTTTCAACTACACATTTTTCAATAAAATAATATTTTTCATTATATCAATAATTTTCCTTTTTTTTTTCAACTACACATTCTCCGTCAATCTACTATTCTGAATTACATTTTTCCAAAATAATGTGGCTCAAACACTTTAATATGGAATTGAAATTCTTTTTCACCTTTGTCTATCAAACGAATTGTAAGACTTTTATATTAGTTATTGTTTTGAGTTTTTTTTTTTTTGTCAAAATGTATTTTTTTTATTTTCTTTTTAATCACATATTTTTCAATAAATAATATTATACGTAAATTTAAAATTTTCTTTTTCTTTTTAACTACATATTATTTAAAAAATAACTATTCCAAAACATATTTTTTCCAAAAAAAACTTTTAATAGAACCCAGGCAAGGGCTTAGACCACCTGTGTTTCTATAAAATATGCGTGGTTGTATTCCATTGAAAGATTAATTAAGTTCCTATTTATCCGTTTTCAAAATAAAATTCTTTATTTTTTATATTATTTTTAATTATATATTTACACAATAAAATATTTTATAAATAAATTCAAAAAAATTTCATACTACACGATTCTAAAAAAAAATTACAATCCAAAATCTATATACTAGGTCCAGTAGTATCGAACTTTAAAGAAAGATCTGGTCTGTTCTACACAATATTTTTCTTTATTATGTTAATTCTTTTACGGTCGACAGATGGTCCCCACGGATAGTTTTTCCAAGAAAAGGCGTGAAAGTGCTAGAAACTCCATCTTCTTCCTATATAATGCCCCTCTGAGCGACGTCCATAATAGAAAATTTGGAAGCTTTGATTTAGCTATTACAAGAAATTTTAAATCCTCGTATTGCGATTCAAGAAATCCATCCGACAAAATGTCTCTCATTCCAAGCTTTTTTGGGAACAGACGAAGCAACGTTTTCGATCCATTCTCTCTTGATATTTGGGATCCCTTTGAGGGCTTCCCTTTCTCAAGCTCAGTAGCGAATGTCCCAAGCTCTGCCCGCGAAACTTCTGCATTTGCTAATGCTCGTATAGACTGGAAAGAGACTCCAGAAGGCCACATTTTCAAGGCTGATCTTCCGGGACTCAAGAAGGAAGAGGTTAAGGTGGAGGTTGAAGAAGGAGGAGTGCTTCAGATTAGTGGAGAGAGGAGCAAAGAGCAAGAGGAAAAGAATGATAAGTGGCATCGCGTGGAGAGGAGCAGTGGCAAGTTCCTTCGCCGGTTTAGGTTGCCGGAAAATGCCAAGACAGATCAGGTAAAGGCTAGCATGGAGAATGGTGTGCTTACTGTGACTGTGCCTAAGGAGGAAGTGAAGAAGCCCGAGGTGAAATCCATTGAGATCTCTAGTTGATCACTACTTTCGCGATTTGATCTTGCTGGTAAATTTATGATGTCTGTGTCTGGTGTGATAATGCCGATGAACTGTGTTTAATGTCTTATGTTTGGAAATAAAATGGCGTGTTTGAGCTTGAAAATGTTGTAAATTTTTTAAATTAATATGAAAGTAAATTTCTGTTGTTCTTCCACATCTGTTTATTAACAACATTACGATTCTTGCCCAAAGTTACAGGAAACAAATGATCTTCTTTCTTAGAAAATTACGAGGTTTTCAGTTTATACGGCAATAATTTAAAAGTTATAGCCATCATTCTACCAAACTCTTATATCAAATCTAAATCATCAAAGACTACTTCACTGTCCCTACGCGAATACTGAAGACTGACTGATTATAGTTGTATCAAATTTTGAAGCACAGTCCACTTAAGGTTGCTACGCAACATCAAATTTACCATCACAACACAAGTGTATCATCAACCACAATTATACAAATAGGTTAATTCAATCCATCTTCTCAATGGGCAACATATCCTAAATCTAAGCTAAATGGTAGTTATTTTATACTTTCCTGAAAAACTATTTCACAGCACATCTAGCTTCAAGCGTATTCAGCGAGCACGGAAAATCATATACAAAACATTCGTAACATACCAAGAAAATCGAAGTATTTTCTGACGCTGAGATTCTAATTCCTATGCCATTGCCCTCAATAAATTCAGCCGGCTACAGATACATCATTTTGTACCTTAGACCGCAACTTTTTCCTAAGAAAATCAGACAGCGGCTTGATTGCAGCACGTCCTTGTTCCAGACACTGAAAGTAATTGTTCACTGTGTACAAAAATGAAAGCAAGCTGTAAGACATTTGGAGGCAAATAAAAAACGGGCACATGTTTTTATTTCAAAGAATATTGGGAATAACAATGTGACGTGCATTTGAGGGGCAGGGAGAGAGCATAATGTACACCAATGGACCTCGCACAATTGGATAAGCTTCAAGGTTTAACTTGCAAGTGAACTTTTTGGAAAATGAGACTAGATATTTTGTAACAGTGAAATTTGGAAATAAGCAAGTTTCTTATTTCAAGAGCAACCTAAAGTTACTTCTAAAAGGAGGAACTTTTTTTACTTGAAATAAGACAAATTAATTATCCAAAAATGTTTGGAGACGAAAAGTTGAGTTAACTTATACAAGCTTAGCCAAACATGCTATGATTGTACTGTATGCTCATACATGAAAACAGTAAAAAGACAAAGGATAAGGAATCAGGACAGAAGCTTGATGTCAGCCTATTACTACTATAAGTTAAAACGAGAACATCCAGGGTTCCACGCTATAAGAATACTAGTGAAAGACATCTAGATTCTTAAACTGCTTAGCCATGACACCCAGTCATTGCTGTGAACTAACAAGGAATCAAATGTCTCTCATACTTCTACCATGAGCTTATTGTAATAGAAGGCATTATATGAACTAAAAGACGCGGGATGAAGTGTGACAATTACCTGACATAACACCATGAGTAACAGATGTGATAATTCCATTTTCAATTGATTCTCCTACTTCCACTGATTCTTCATCAAGTACAGATAGAATCGAGTTTCGGAAAACTAAATATATCAGTGCCTTCATATTCTGCCATGTTTTATGCAAGCACATAGTGAGAGAGATTTTTAGGTACAAAATATATAGGTGGAGAATCAAATATGTATTTCACATGTAAAGCACTGCATGGATTCAAAATGGAAAGTGTTTTCCTACTATCTGTCTGTTATAAACAAAAAATTGACATTGAATGCACACAACAGCATGATGGCTACAGGAATGAACGGTGCAGAGAGTTGTGGTATATTCTTGATATCTATTATATAAATATTTGTACACCAGATGATTCATTCATTCAGTAATTTGACTAACTCAAGGCGCAAAGAAAATTTCAAAAAACAAGATAAATACTGAATGAGAATGACCAAGTCAAATAAGAATAATTAGAATACCTGTTCTTCTAGCTTGTTGGGATCTAATACACAATACTCATCTTCTGATAGACAACAACTTATGGCAACTACAGAAAATAATTGTAACTATTGTTAGTACTCAACACAATTCAACAAACATCATTTCACTTATACGAAAGTGTCGTCCATATATAATGTTTACCAGCAAGATATTTCAAAGGAATTCCAGCATCTACAAGGGCAGAACATGCTGCATTTATAGCACAAGGGAGAAGCTTAACAAAAGGTTAGTCAAGGAAGTTTCAGGGATAATGGCCTTCCGAACATGGAAATATTATTATGTACCAAGCTTAAAGAAAAAAATATATGAAATTATTATAAAACCCAAACATCATATGATAGCACGAGACTTTTTTCTCCTTTAATATATCCAAAATATGAATTTCTTTTTTTCTTTTTACAAATGATTGTGCTTGTTCTGGTTTCATTATAAGTTGCTAAATTATGGTTGTGTTTGACACCCATTTTGGAGAAGAATTTGATTTGGAATAGTGATTGATGGAAGAATGTGTGGTTAAAAAGTAAGGAGAATTTTTGGATTTATGTGTAATATTATTTTATTGATAGAATGTGTGGTTGAAATAAAGAAAGAAAAAATTAAAAATGAGAAAAAAATAGATGTCGGACTATAATGTGATAGAAATAAGTGGTGGATAAATAAATAGTAGTCCTGTACCCTACCAAATGTGGTTAAAATTACAGTTTGACTTTGAATTTTAAATTATAAGGAGATTATTTTATGTTTGACTTGTGTTTATATCCGATTAATAAACACCCAAACCACTTTTATCTACGGACCAATAAGTACTACCCACTTATCCACTAATATTTATTTATTTATAATTTAAAACATTTACAAACACTTCACAAGCATGCTACAGCAAACAAGCTCTCAGTAGAAACCTGAGGGCTTGTTTGAGCCCCATTTTTGTCCAAAAAAAAATACATTTTTAAATAGTGTATTGATGGAAAATGTGTGGTTAAAAGATAAGGAAAAAATTTGGGTTTATGTGTAATATTATTTTATTGAAAAATGTGATAGTAAGATGTGGTCAAAACACTATTCAAGAATGCATTTTTTTTAAATCAAAAAATGGAGCTCACCATGGGCTAAAACTCATAATAACAGCTATCAAGGTGGTGATTTGCAAAATTACTATTAAAATACAGTATTGAATAATGAAGCAAAACACGAAAAGAGAAAGAAAAGTGAAGAAACAATTGTTTTCAAAATTAAAGACAACAAGGTGAAATTTAATGTTTCATTGTTAACTTTTTGTTCCATTTCTTTTCTTTGGTCACATTTTATGTTTAATTTGGAACAGTTTACAAGTACTTTTCGAAAGGCATGCCTACCTAAATTCATTCTTTCTTATACATTAAATTCCTCATAGGCAAATGAGCTTGCACGGCACATTCTACCTCAAAAATGCCCCGTGCTATAGATTTAAAATCAGGTTTTGATTAAAGGAACCAGGAAAGTCAAATACTGAATTAGTCACATCAGAAAGCAAACAATGTTGCCGCTATATATACCATTGTAGAAGTAAATGAAGCTTGCATAATCATGAAGGATACTGAACCATCATCATTAACAACCTGTATGAATGAGAAAGTTGATGAGTCACACCAAAAAAAATTAATGCAACCAGAAAAAGAGACGCATAAAGATTGGATTAGAGAGAACCCATGGAGTAAGTGAAGGTGGTTAATGCGGGGGGACAGTGAGAAGAGAAAATCATAAATAATTGGAAAAGAAAAAAAAATCAGGAGGATCTACGAAAACATGCATAACTTTCAACTCGAATGTCGAACTTTCGACCGTGAGTACAATCCGAAAGCGTTTTTCGATTCTGCACATTTTTTTATGACGTTGTCCAACTTTTGGGATCAAATTACGTTGTTTAGAGCTCTATTTTAGCATTTTCTGTTTTGAGTCGGTTTAAGGGTATTTTTGTAATTTTTACAATATTTTAATTTTATTCAGGTTTGTTTAATAGTTTTTAGTTTATTTGGATTTGTTTATAGAATTTGAATTTCACTTTATGAATTGTTTTGAGCCTATAAGCACGCGTTAATGTTGTAAAAATAATTAATTTGATTCTTGATTAATAGAATATTTTAATTTTCTGATGGACTCATGCACTTGTGAATGATTCCTCTAGAAGAAATGAACATGGCAAGGAAGATGCCAACACCCAAATGATGTAAAATACTATTTGATATTTTGTAATAGGAGAACTTCGATTATAGTAGCTAGGTAGATGGCACGAATTACAGAGATTTACTGCTATGTAAATGTACTCAGCAACAAAGAATTGAAATAAATGGTATTTGGCTTTTCGAGAGAGCCAATTCTCTCCCCTAAGACTATACTCAATTTCACGTCCCTTCATTCTTCTTTCCCCCTTATTTATAGCCTGTGTGATCCCCATACTGTGCTCTAACTACCTGTATAACCAGCCCGTGAATTGTTGTAACAATAGATCATGTGATTTGTTATAACTGTCTAGCTCATTTCCCTTCATGCCCCTGCTGCCCCCCGTGCTCTTTAAGACAATTGAATTGAGTTGGTGTTCTATTATTTTCCCGTTTATTAGTGGATTCCAATATTTATTTGGTGGATTCCAAATAGTCACGTCCATTCAAGCGAAATTCGAGCAAACATCAGTTCGTGTGTTACGAACAAGACACTTTTATTATTATTCACATTTATATCCTGCATCAGGTGGTATCAGAGCGTACTTTCTCGTTCTCTATATTTTTTATTCATAAACATGGATGACGTATCAGTTATTAGGACAGATTTGGACACAACAAATCGACAACCTGATGATCTTACTACTAAGATCGGAGAGATCCGTCAATTGTTGTTACGGGGTTGTTGGTAATAAAAGGCAGAATCATCAACATGGCAATAAGGAAATCAACCATGAATGGATCGCAGAGCCTGTAGCTCGGAAAGAAAATAACAGGAGATTTTCAGTAGAAGAAAGCAAATCGGATGCCAAAGATAAGAGGAAGAGGAAGAATATATCGATGAAGTTTGTGAAAAAGAACAAGGACATTTTGTATGTACTGTGGAGAAAATCTTATGCTCATCCAAACGAGAAGATTTAACTTAGCGTGAATAGATCTTTCAGGCCAATGATGTTGTTTGCAGTCAAATCATAGATAATTGCAGTTGTGATAAACTAATCACGAAGAATTTGGTGCATCATCTGAAGTTGCCAAACGAACCACATTCAGATCTTTATCAAATTTGATGGATTAAGAAAGATTTGTCTATTCAGGTTACTCAAATTTTTAAGGTACCTTTGTCAATTCACAAATCAGAAGTTATTTGTGAATTTGTTCAATTGGATGGGTGTCATATTTTGTTGCATAGATTGTGACAGATTGATGTGGATGTCATAAACAAGGGTAGAGAGAATACCTACAAGTTTAAGTGGAAAGATAAAAATATTACGGTTGCACTAATAGGAAGGGCACATAAAGCTTCTAAAGTGGGAGGGAAAGATTTTCTTACCAGTACAAATTCAAACAGTGAGTTTTCCTCCCATGAGCCTTTGTATCTAGATGACAACTCAGGGTCGAGTTGTTTTGAAGTGGAAAGGAATAATGCGGGACAGTTAGAAGAGAAAATCATAAATAATTGGAAAAGAGAGAAAATCAGGAGGATCTACGATAATATGCATATTTCAGCTTGAATGTCGGATTTTCGTTCGTGAATACAATCTGGAAGCGTTTTTCGATTCAGCACATTTTCTTTATAACGTTGTCAAACTTTTGGGGTCAAATTACATTGTTTAGAGCTCTATTTTAGCATTTTTTTCTATTTTGAGTCAGTTTAAGGATATTTTCATCATTTTTAAAGTATTTTAGTTTTTATTCAGATTTGTTCAATAATTTTTTAGTTTATTTGAATTTGTTTATATAATTAGAATTTCACTTTAATTAGAAATTGTTTTGAGTCTGTAACTACACGTTAATGTTGTAAAAATAATTAATTCAGTTCTTGATTAATAAAATATTTTAATTTTCCCGTTTATTGATGGATTCCAATATTTATTGGGTGGATTCCAATAGTCATCACATCCGTTTGAACTAAATTCGAGCAAAAACCCGTTCGTGCGTTACGAACAAGACACTTCTATTATTATTCATGTTTCAATCCTACATTAATGGCAAATTAATTTATCTTATGTTTAACGACCGAGTGAAACCACTAGCCTCTGCAGCATGTTGAAGCCTAAACCATGGCTCCAAAATGCTTAAATCTAAGTTTTAAGGTCGTAGACACCAAGAGCTTATAAAACATTTCCAAAACCGCAACATGTCCATAGTAGCAAATTTGAAGATAGTCATAAAATTCACAAGCAAGAAAAAATAGATTGTTTTGGTGTTAAGGTAGCTAGCAAGAAACTTTTTAACTTCTTTATTGCAAAGATTTTGCATTTTAATGCTCTCCCTAACTCTTTAATCTTATAGCTCCGTATCAACCCTGATAGTTCATCCGAATTCAGATTCACAGTACCTTCAGGGAATACTACTCTTACATAAAGCAGTTGTCAGTTTACCCTTTTGTTCCCCACTCCTCACCCCATGTGCAAAACTCAACAACAAACAATAGCAACAAATTAAGCCTTATTACAATAGCTTGGTTAACTAAGAACCATATCCGATCTGCCTATTTACCTAATCATGCAGTGATGAAGGGCTTGACATCAGTTCATTATGAAAATGAGTGTGTGTCCATGGTCATTGAAAAAGGAATGAAGTTTGTAGAATTAAAGTAAGAATTTATGAGAATGTCATCATGAGAATATATATTGGAAAAATCAATTTCTTCATAACACAGAAGTTACCCATTTAGCATGCTAAACTGGCTATTTTTAAGTTAGCAACAAATTGGGCAGAAATTTGCAGTCAGTTGTTCAATAGTTGTACCTGGATAATAATTGATGTGGTGGTATTCGGATGAACATTCAAAATGCAGATATTTTGCAGAGTTCTCTTTAGTATCATCTCATACTCCTTTTCCACTTTCCCTAATATTTACCAAATTCAAAAGAAAATTAGCCAATGGAAGCGGCATCAGCATCTAGAGTGTTCCAACCGGAAAATAGAAATTATTCATTACGATCAAAGTCAACATTCTTTGAACTCAACTTATAAACAATGGAGTGGTGAAAACTTATCTTCATGAAATATTGACTAAGAAAGCTAACAGCACAGCATATTTATAATAGTATATGTGTCGAAGTTAATACTATAAAAAGAATAATACAATGAAAAGCTATGATGCACCAATACGGACACATGTGTCTGACGCGATTTTTTAAAAAAGTATAGACGACACGTCATCGACACGTTAATTAAATTCTTGAAAATTTTTCATTTATATAATATAAATTTAGTTTTATACTTATTATTAATTTTTCTTGTTGAAATCTTTTAAACAAAAGTACCTATTTGTTACTTGCTAATAATTTTAAATTAACAATTTATAATACTTCTAATATAAAAAAAAATGATTACGGTAGAGTGTCTGAGAAGTGTCGATATCGACTCGTGTCGGACATGCTACTCTAATTGAAGCGTCCGTGCTACTGAGATGAAAAGGATGGGAGGGCAGGTATCATGCATCTCTAGCAAAATCGCAAAGTGGAGTTAAAATATAATCAGATGTCAGTAATCAAGATATTTTATGACAATAGGGTCCGAAGGCTGTTACACATTTGAGAGGTCCAATGTAGTGGCACGCTTTTGTAATTCCTTGCTTACAATTTTATAAATTAAGTAAGAAGTATCTTTAGGTCATAATAAAAAAAATCCAAACAAAATCTCACCAATTTGGCCAGATTTGGGCTTCCAAATGACTTCAATACAAGCTTTTTCCGGATTCTCATTCTTCTTTGTCCCAGCCTTTGGCCCATAAACTGCAGCAAGAATTTTTGTTTCCCCTAAAACCAAACAAAAACAACAGTAATAAGCAGAGTAACCAGATTCTAAAACGGCTTAATTGAAGAATAAATAAATCAATTTTGTTTTTTCTTTTTTTCCAAATATTCATCGGATAGAACACAACATCAATATCGATATCAAGTCTCATCTAAAAAATTCAGATAAAAGCAATTATCTGGCAGGAAATATTAATTTATTCTTCTTTTTTTTCTCCTTTTTTTTTTTTTTTTTTTTTTTTTCAAGAAATACAAATTGAGAAATTTTTCTTTTAGCGGAAAATTCTTGGATTTCAAGCACTGTAATTAGAGAAACCATAATAATCACAAAACCATGAAAGAAAACAACTTGAAAAGTAGATATTCGTTAGACAAATCATATGTATAATCATGATTCATGAAGGAAACGGAATTTTTTTTTTCAACATAAAAAATAGCCTACCCAAGAAAGGTATATTGATTAAGTAATTATCAAATTCAAAGAAAAAAAAAATTAAGGAAAAAACAGTAAGGGAGCGAGAATGTACCTTGAGAAAAACTGGCAGAGCCATGGGCACGGTTAAGAATGCCGCGAGTACAACTCAATGGTCTCATCTGAGTCGCTGAACGCCCATCTTCTCTCTTTTCCTCCATACTACTTGTTTTCTCTGTGCACAGATGGAGATGGGAGGGTTTAGCTAGGATTTATATTTTCAAATTGGGATGNTGCACAGATGGAGATGGGAGGGTTTAGCTAGGATTTATATTTTCAAATTGGGATGTAAAGTTGAAGAGAGGTCTATTGTAGTCTTCAACCTTTCACTCCTATAATTTTTATTCTTAAAACTTTTATTTCTCGACATCGAGTCCCAACCTTTGTGTTTATACTAAAAATAATATTAAACTAAATGTAAAAAGACAAATTTACACTCAATATAAAAAAGAGAATAAAAGAAAATGCAAATAAAAAGAAAAATAACTTTTATTTTCGACCATCAAACCCTCGGACGAGTCCGAATCTATTGCTCGATTTTAACGCTATGTTCCTACTTGATTGAAACTCTACTCTTCATGCCTAACATTTAATTTCTTGTTTTTGCTATGCAAGAAATTATAGAGGGAAAAGTAGAATTTATACCAAGTTATAATTAGAAAAATATCTTCTAATCGTATTTTTACATTATTTAATTCTTATATGCTCATTACGTTTTTGACACATTATTCTTGACCATAGTTTACATTCGAAAATTTTGTTAGCGTATTTTCAAATACGTGCGCAAATATCTAATTTCACTTTTGTATTTATTATTCTTTTTGTTTATTTAAAAGTACAATGAACAAATAAATCTTTTTATACCTTCTAATGTAAATATGACAATAAGTAAAACTTAAAGTCTTTAGTACAATTAAACTGTGGTACACTTAGGGTCGATTTGATTATAATGATGAAAAATAGGTGAAAAGAAAATGAATTTCAGATAAAATAATTATCTAGAACTTATTTTTTAGGAAATTGTTAATTAAGTGTGTTTGGTATAATTTTCCACCCGGAAAATTTTAAAATTTTGAATCTTTTTGTGTCGTTTGACTTTGTTTTACATGAAAATTGTCCAATAAAGTGATAATTTTTTTCACAATTGATTATAAATTTTGTTTCCATTGCCAAAAGTAAAATATATATATATATTTCCAAGAAAATCATTTATTTTTTTGTTTACAATTAGTTATAAAATTTGTTCCAATTGAAACTAGAATTCCATGGTGGGAAAATGAATTCCACCAAATCAAGCGCATAAATGGAAAATATTTTCCATGGCAAAACTTTGCCATCAAACAACCAAATTCATGGAAAATGGAAAATTTTCCATGGAAAACATAGGAAATCAAACAGGATTTCCATTTTCCATGGAAAACATAGGAAATCAAACAGCCCTTATAAGAATTTATTGTGTCATTGCTTTTGAGTACCATTATAGATTGAAATATATTCTTCAAACTAATTTGGTCATTTTGTTTAAATTTTTGTTTGGGGGATTGGGACTACTATATGGTATATCGGGGACAATTGATTTCTCGAAAAAAGGTGAAAATGACATCCACTTCTACAATTACCAAGACATTGTATGGAAACGCTATCTGATTGGCACGTGAATATTTTTAGAGCCTCGTGTTTCGGCTTCTACCTTGACACAAATGAAATTAACGTAAATCAACAACTGTTACACGAAGTTCTAATATGATAGGTAAAATAACCGAATTATGACAAGATGTGGTTCAAGTTTGTCATTAATGTTGGGAGGTTTTGAATTGATGAATTCATAGGATTCTTATTTGGATTTTGAATTCGAATAATGGTAGATAATCTTGAATAACAGCTTCATTTTTGTAATGTACATTTTTTGGTAATTTATGAGCTTTCAGAAATTTCCAGTCATTCTCAAGGTAGTGTATATACGTACAATAATTAAGCCAATGGACAAATTTTCATTTTGACAAATTTAATACCAATTTTGATTTGAGACAATTTGACCTTGGCAGGTTTGAGAGAAAAATGATTTGGACCAAAGGCCAACCAAAGCGTTCGAGACCATATTTCCATCCCTGCCTAAAAAATACGCGCATGTCACGCTAAAGGTGTCCATCACGAGTCACGACCCAATTAACACTCTAGTCTACTTGCATATTATTGTCGATTTTATTATCTCGTAAATGTACGGATTGTAACGAGTATTAAAGTGGACATGAGTCCAAGTATCTATCCCACAAAGAATAAATACATACCCTAGTTCTCAATTAATCTAACTCTAATCAAATGTAAAATCACAAACAATTAGGTGTTATGGTGATTATTAACAACATAAATTTACTAACTAACATGATCCAAGTGGTAGGAAGTGTCATGATTAATTAATTAATTGAACAAACACTAGATCTCTCATCCCCTACATTTATCCGTCTTAACATCTATTCACAATTTGACAATTATTACTTGATATGAAGATCAATGTTAATATCGTGTTCAATAGTCCCTCTCAAGATTAATCGAACATAGCCTCACACATGACCCCATAATATCCCACCCCGAATATAGATATGCAAAGATGCATTAAAAACACACAAAAAATAAAATAAAAGTCAATTAGATCATGCAAAAGTTAGACAATTATTCCTAACGTCTATTTAAATTAACAATGAATGTTATCACATGATATCTTCCATATTCCTTCTTCTGAATATCAATAAGAATCATACATCAGTTCAATTAGTTGTCATATAATTGAAAGCATTAAGAACATAACAAACATTCAAACCAAATTTTAATGTCAAAAACATACAATTAATATCAAACTATCATAAAGTAGGGTTCAACATTATCCTAATATATACACAACTAGCAAAACATCAATAAATTACAATAGGACAATAATAATAAATACGACATCAACTTGATTTAAAGAATTGGAAGAAACATGGAAATTAGTCGTGAATCTTGAATTCATTCCTTAAATGATTTTTGATTTTTTTTTCTTCCCTTTGATCGTCTTCTTCAATTTCAAGCAATAATTGTATTAAAGATATAAGGATGTGTGCCTTGCAGCAATAGTTTCTTCAATGTTTGAATAAATCTCAATTCCTTTCCAATTGGCTCTCTTGATTATGTTGAATTTGTATACTTGAACCTCCAAGCTTCTTGTGCGTCATTTTTTCTTGTTTGTAGATGAATTTATATATTTATATGACAAAATTTAGATCAAATTCGTGTCCTAGATGATTTCAATAAAGTGTTTGTGGAACAATCCAGATTTTATGTCCAAGTTGTTATATCATACATATTATCTATTTTGAGAAAGTCTGAGCTCATTGTGCCCATCACAATTTTCTATCGCTCCCCAAGATTCAAAGTCAAGATTTCTATCTTATGAGAGTCTTAAACTGAATTATGGTGCCAATTGAACAAATGTCTTTAGGTTCGAATATTAGGGAACACGTGATGAAAAGTCACGAGGATATAACTGCTTGGATATAAAGACCTAAGTCGTTATGAAAAATCGGATTGATCGATCGTTCCAACTAAAAAATTCGAGAATCGTCCTCAAATTCAATTAGGTCATAATGTATTAGTTTAAAAAGGAGGAATTGATGATTAAATCAATGAACCGGTCAGTTAATCGTGAGTTGAAAAATCGATCACGATTTTTACCGAGTATGAGTGTTTTAAAAAAAAAAACAAAATATTTCAACTGTCTCAAATGAACTCAATTGCATTTGCAAGCTCAATTCAGATTACGATCAAAGTGCTACTACTTTAAAAGAGACTCATCCTACACATTCTTATTGATCATTCGATGTGGGATAAAAACTGTAGGCTGTATCCAATTGTAAGTGTTATGTCCTAGGTCCAATCAATTTTGGACATAAACACTTTAATATATATATATATATATATATATATATAATCCGTAGATTCAAGTTTTGGTGATTTGTTAATCACGAGAAGTTGTGATTGTGAGATACAAATTACATATGACTGAATCTTAAATCGTCTGTAGTCGAAGTAATAACGAGATACGGATATCGTTATTACAGATAGACCATCACGTGTGTCATTTTTACTTGTGAAGTAAGTAGCTGATCTCACAAGCTAAATTGTTATGACACTTGAATGAACACGTGAATTTT
>CAIGRN010063805.1:0-19014 GCA_903798345.1 Fraxinus anomala
AGTAGCTGCATATGTAACAGAAGATGGTACAGCTCCAACGATTTGAACTTGGGCTTTTAAGGCAGTAAGCAACTGTGGATTAGATATAGGCATATTGAAGTTTGGAAACATTGTGTCCAAAACAGTTCCAGCATTGAGAGTTGTTTCTACAGCTCCTATGCAACCATGCAGATACTCAGATAAACGAGTATCTAACAAAGCAATTCTTGAAATTGTAGAAAGACCTTTACTTCCATGAAGAGTCAAAGCAAATCTAACATCTACAGCAAATCAAGGTATTCTAGCCCACACAACACCTCAACAGGTTCGACAAAGGGTCCGACTCTTGGATTTGCTATGAATTACTGCAACCCCGGATAGATCATATAGTCAGTAGAGCACTTTCTGATGCAGAGGTTCACCATGAAGGTGCAACTGCATAGCATATTTATATTTCTACTCAAATCTTACTCCATATCACCCTAATCTATAATTACTTTGTACTTTCAGAAATTAAGTAGGAACTGAAAGGGTATAGAAGAACATGATATATAAAGCGCACTGATTATTTACTAAACTTTTGATAACTTCGTATGAATTACAAAAAGGAAGAGCTCTCCTTATATAGAGGAGAAAAGCATCTAAAAGTACACACGAGACTCAAGCATTTTTCGACATAATGGACACGCGTCATTATTTTACAAATATAGTACAAACTTTCTGACTCACCTTATCATATAGTACAATAATACAACTAAAGCAACAAATTATTATACAAACGGACAAACTTTAATAAAGCAGATCTTGTTTTAATAAAGTAGATATAGTGTTTTCTTTGTCTTGTCATGGTGTGTCGAGATTCATAGAGTTTTCTAGACGTGACGGTAAACCATGTTGATTTAACCAGGATATATTGATGTCTTGAGATTTACTTGGCTATGAATCTTGTGAGTCTTGGAAAATACTATCATAATTAATCTGGGGAAATTGTTTATTTATTTGACTTGATCCTGGGTTTTGTGATTTTTTCTTGCTTGATTCTGTTTTTTCTTTTCCTTTTATGTTGGATTCCACCAAGGGTCTGCATGTAGTTCATTTATAATTTTTTCTATTTCTTTTTCAAGAAATGTTTTTTTCTTTTTTCGCTACGACCCAAACTGTCTAACAAGTTTTTTCTAAAATTTCCAATTGTTTTTTCCCTAACTGGCGTCCTTCTGGAGTCTTTTCTAAAAACTTTGATGTTTCACTGAGACTTTGTGTGGGCTTTCCTGATATAGTTGTCCAAATTGATTATCAAATGCACAGTCATATTCTGGATCTCCCACAATGTGAAATCTTTGAAGATGTGCTTCTTGATAGGCTTGAATGTCCTGTTAGATCTTTTAAGTGTATTCCACTACTAAAACATCATCTTCATAATTTGGCCAAATTTGTGGAGGAATTGTATGATTAATTTCTGTCATACTCCTTTGGAATTCTCGAAATTCTTTTAGATAGTGCTCCCAATTTTGATGCGTGTTGAATGGTTGAACTGCATACTCCTTAACATGAGAAAAATGAGCATACGTTCCTGCTTTAGTAAAATAGCTTTGTCTTTGAAAAATTAAATTCACATAAACATTGTTTTTGAAGTTCTGAGAACTTTAAATTTTAAAGAAAAGGTTTGAAACATTTCTATCCAGTGCGAAATTGGATAGAACCATTTAAAAAACTTTTTTGCAAAATGATCAACTTGTGTAAAAAAATCAGATTCATTTGAGAGAATGAATCAAGTGCCTCAATTACATGAAAAGAAATTCCAATTTGCCCAAACTCTAAAAGGTACCAAAGAAAACAAAGAGTTTCTTTTGAAAATTGGAAAGGCTTGTGATAAGCATTATTTGCAAATTAAGTGCAACCGTTCTATGAAAGATCGTGATTGTAGGGGAAAGAAAAAATTCCATAAGAGGATGAAGTTTTCTCGCAGAGAAGCTCCTCTCAATCCTTTTTGAATAAAGAAAAGATTCATACGGCGCAAATTCTCAAAGAAGAAAGGAAATAGATGTTTTATCTGTCACTTTGCAAAAACCTATCCCAACAAAAAGGAGAAAATTCTTCACCAAATTTTCACGGCCACAAAAATTAACTATGGTGCTGATGATCTTGAATCTTTGTGTTCTGAAGAGGATGAACAAACACAGGAAACTCTTTGCTCTTGAATATGATTATGATGAAAGTCTTTCTAATGAATCTAATAATGCAGAAGATTGTTGTGGCATGCAAATTGTTAATCTAGCCTTTTTATCTATTCCGGTGCCAATGATCAAAGTAAAACTCTTTACAAGAAAATATGAAAGGCTCATAACAATTGCCGCACTGTTTGACACTGGCACAACATCCTCAATTCTTAATCCTGCTATTCTTCCTGAACACGTGGAAAAATCATCGGCAAATTTTCCAAACAGCAAATGGAAACAGTTTTTCAACTGAAATAATCGGCAAGCCTGTCACAATCCACTTCTTTCCTGAACTTGGAATTTCTCACAAGCTACTAGGTTCTTCTTTACCTGGTAAAGATATTATCATTGCATGGGATATTATCAAACAATTGTGGGAAAAGAATGTTATTCCTTGCCCAAATGGTCTCAGATACAAATACTATTTTGAGCCTTACATACAAATGACCACATACTTTACCATGACCATTCCAAATATTACAGAAACATTAATCCGGGATTGTTGTGCAGAATCTCATTCAAATTTTCTTACTAAATGCACAAACCCACTTTGAAAAAACCCAGACTTCTTCATTTCTCTTCCATTCAAGAAAAATGAAGATGTCAATCCTACAAAAGCCAATCATCTTGGAATGAACCCGAAACATCTTCAATTAGCCACTAAAGAACTTGCCCAACTACAAGTGGAAGGTCTTATTGAACCAACAACTTCAAAATGGGCGTGTCAGGCATTTTATGTTAACAAAAGAAGTGAACAAATTCGAGGAAAACTCAAATTGGTCATTGACTACAAGTCGTTAAATGCTTTCCTTGCAGAAGATAAATTTCCTCTTCCAGACAAAAAGACGATGTTTGCAAATCTGTCTCGGGCAAAGATTTTCTCAAAATTTGATCTTAAAGCAGGATTTTGGCAGTTGGGAATCAAATCTGAAGAAAGACATAAAACAATGTTCTGCATTCCAAACCATCATTACCAGTGGACGGTTATGCCCTTTGGACTAAAGACTGCCCCTTCTCTTTTCCAAAAAGCAATGACAAGAATTTTTGATCCATTACTGGACACAGCTTTGGTTTATATTGATGATATCTTGTTATTTTCTGATGATGAAGAATCTCATGCCAATCTACTTTCCAGATTTACAGATCTTGTTAAGCATTATGGTATTATGCTTTCTCAAAAGAAAATGGTGATTCGTGTTAGAGAAGCTGATTTCTTGGGCATGCATATTAAAGATGGTCAGTATTCACTCCAACCTCATGTTGGCCAGGAACTTCTTAAGTTTCCAGATGAAAATTTGACAAAAAAGGAAGTTCAAAAGTTTCTTGGAGCTATTAATTACATGGCAGATTTTATTAATCATCTTTCATCAATCATTTGACCACTACAACTCATACTTAAACAGAATTCGCCTCCTTAATCATCAGCTCAAACCCAAGCAATCAAAACCAATAAACAAAAATTCAATGATCTTCCAACTTTGAAGATCCCTATAAATGGAAAACACATCCTTCAAACGGATGCAAGTGATTGTTTTAGGGCATCAGTTTTACTAGAAGAAAAAGATGGAAAGAGAAGAATTTGTGGATATAAAAGTGAAAAATTCAATGATCTTCCAACTTTGTAGATCCCTATAAATGGAAAACACATCCTTCAAACGGATGCAAGTGATTGTTTTTGGGCATCAGTTTTACTTGAAGAAAAAGATGGAAATAGAAGAATTTGTGGATATAAAAGTGGTTCATTCACAGAATCAGAGAAACACTATCATTCTACCTTCAAAGAAATTATTGCAGTAAAAAGAGGAATTGAAAAATTCCAGTTCCATCTCATTGGACATAAATTCTTGGTAGAAATGGAAATGTCAACTTTTCCAAAAATGCTCTCTTTCAAAAGAATATGGGCAGAATGGTTCTCAAACTTTGACTTTGACATCAAACATATCAAAGGAAAGCATAACCTGTTACCAGATCTTCTCTCCAGACCAAAAATTTCTCTCATTCTTCCTCTATCTCGTCCAATCAACTTTGACATCAAACATATCAAAGAAAAACATAACCTGTTACCAGATCTTCTCTCCATACCAAAAATTTCTCACGTTCTTCCTCCATCTATTCCAATCATTTACATGATGGATTCAAAATTTTCAAATTTCTTCCCTCATATTGAAACTTTCCCTCCTGAACTCAATTAACTCATAAAAATTAAAACTCTCAAATCCAGATCCAAAAATCTCATGCTCAAATAGCAATCCATTGTGACAAGAAAGACTGGAATTGACACATTTGGTGGTCTTGGATTTCATCCAGACTATCGTTCCTTCACACTTTTCCGTTTTGATCCAAAACACATAACACTAGGATTTTCAAAAAAAACTTTTTGTTTTCTTTGATGCCTTTTAGAGTTTTGACAAATTGGAATTTCTTTTTCATGTCATTAAGGCACTTGATACATTCTATCAAATGAATCTGGATTTTTTACACAAAATAGTTGATCATTTTGCAAAAAAGTTTTTTGAATGGTTCTATCCAATTTCACACTATATAAAAAGGTTTCAAGCCTTTTCTTTAAAATTTAAAATCTCAGAACTTCTAAAAACAATGTTTATGTGACTTTAATTTTTCAAAGACAATGCTATTTTACTGAAGCAGGAACGTATGCTCATTTTCCTCATGTTAAGGAGTATGCAGTTCAACCATTCAATACGCATCAAAATTGGGAGCACTATCCAAAAGAATTTCGAGAATTCTTAACGCGTATGGCATAAATTAATCAGACAACTGAAGCAGGAACGTATGCTCATTTTTCTCATGTTAAGGAGTATGCAGTACAACCATTCAACACGCATCAAAATTGGGAGCACTATCCAAAAGAATTTCGAGAATTCTAAACGCGTATGGCAGAAATTAATCAGACAATTCCTCTACAAATTTGGCCAAATTATGAAGATGTTGCACCATAGAAAGCTTTACTAGTGGAATACACTCAAAAGATTCAACGGGACATTCAAGTCTATCGAGAAACACATCTTCAAAGAATTCACACTATGGGAGATCCAAAATATAACTATGCATTTGATTATCAATTAAGACAACCGTATCAGGGAAGGCCCATACAAAGTCTCGATGAAACATCAAAGTTTTCAGAAAAGACTCCAGAAGGACGCCAGCTAACGAAAAAACAAATGAAAATTTCAGAAAAACATGTTGACAGTTTGGACCGTAGTATAAAAAAGGAAAAAGCATTTCTTGAAAAAGAAATAGAAAAAATTGTAAATGAACTACATGCAGACCACTGGTGGAATCCAACACAAAAGGAAAAAGAAAAAGAAAAAACAGAATCAAGCAAGAAAAAATAACAAAACCCAAGATCAAGCTAACTAAATAAACAATTTTCCCATATTAATTATTATGACAGTATTTTCCAAGACTCAGAGGATCCATGGCCAAGTGAATCTCAAAACATCAATATACCATGGTTAAATCAACATGGTTTACCCTCACGTCCAGAAGATACTATGAATCTCGACACGCCATAACAAGACAAAGACAACACTATATCTACTTTATTAAAGCAAGATCTATTTTATTAAAGTTTGTTTATCCGTTTGTATAATAATTCGTTACTTTAGTTGTATTATTGTATTATATGATAAGGTGAGTCAGAAAGTTTGTACTATGTCATTAAAATAATGATGTATGTCAATTATGTCGGAAAACGCGTGAGTCTCGTATGTACTTTTGGATGCTTTTCTCCTCTATATAAAGAGTTCTTCCTCTTTGTAATTCATTCGAAGTTATCAAAAGTTTAGTAAATAATAATCAATGTGTTTTATATATCATATTCTTCCTTAATTTCTTCCAGCACATAGTAACATAAATTATCATGATATGAGTAAGAAAATAACATGGCTCTTATACCAAAATGGGCGAAGTGACAGCAAATCACGGTATTCTAGCATACACAACACCTCAACAGGTTCGACAAATGGCTGGACTCTTGGATTTGCTGTGAATTACTGCAACCACGGACGGATCATATAGTCAGTAGAGCACTTTCTGATACAAAGGTTCACCATGAAGGTGCAACTGCAGAGCATACTTATGTTTCTACTCAGATCTTACTACATATCACCTTAATCTAAAATTACTTTGTACCTTCAGAAATTAAGTAGAAACTGGAAGGGTTTAGAAGAACGTGATATATAATGCACATTTTATTAGAAAATTTTATATAGAATATGACATAATAGAATATGACATCAAAAAATTTCGAAATTTTACATTCAAAAAAGTCATATCCCAAATTATATTGGGTATAATTTTTTTGGACATAAATTTTCGATTGTAAAATTTCTCCCAACTTCTTTGCAAATTCAAATGTACCCCCTCACTTTAAACTTCTACGTCCGCCCCCGCACATAATATATGTCAGGCCATGGTACTATGTTCCTGTATCACAGCAATAAAAACTAGTAGCTAGCCCAATGACAAGAATATCCTAGAAAAAGGCTTTGTATACCTAATGAAAAGCAAAAAGCCAGTGCCTTTACAATGCTAACCAGTCAAAACACAAGTGTAGAGCTAGATATCTACTGAGGACTAATAAAAATATGCACACAAATGTACATGTGAATTATGTCCCTGTAGAGTGGCAAAAGTGCGTACTCGCTGGTAACGAAGCTGATGAACTCAGAAACGCATTCCTGGACGGTGTCCTTGGCGTCCTTTGCAATCTTCCCGTTAGTGGGCAACGCCTTCTTCATGATTCGACCTATGTTCGCGATTGGGAGGAAACGATCCTGCTCCCGAACACTCAAACGTGGGCTTCTATCCACGCCGCCGCCGCCGCCACTCTCGTGACTCCCACTGCCCCCGGGACTATCCGCCATCCTTTCACAAAAATCAAAACCCTAGCTCAAGAGAAAAAATTCCCATTAAAAACCACCAACACAAAGTGATTAACAATGGTTGTAAACAAAACCAAACAATTTCGAGTGCTCTCACTGAAAAGGTGGATTTTATCGTATACCTACACATAGATGTGTGTGTATGTGTGTGTGTGTGTGTGTGTGTAGGGGTACCTGTGTTCTTGGGAGTGGATTTGTATTTGGCGCGCTAGGAGAGTGAGAACTGATAGAGGATTGGCTATTGAGTTTGAAGAATCTGAAGAGTTGAGAGGAGGATCTGACGACGGAGAGATGAGGCAGGTGACTTTATTTACTGCTGGGTTCCTGCCTGCCTTCGTATTAATTATTTGGGTGAGAAATTCCATTTCTACCCATGAAGATTTTTGCATCTCTAATGGACCAACAAAAATTTTATCCTCAAAATTTATAAATATCCACTTAATTACAAAATATGCTCTTTAAAAAAAAAGAAATTTCCAAAAATGTGTTTTGTTCTGACAATTTTCGCAAACGTATGAAATTATTAACAAGTAATAATGCGATGAATAAACAATATCATCCCACGAAGAATAAGTTTTAAACTGAAATCTATCAATTCATCATTAAATTCAAATGTACTTTAAAAAAATGATTTAGTTTATATCTAAATTATCCTACTAGTTATCTAATATTATTTTTAACTAGATATACAATTGAATGTGTTCGAATTCCGAATTCACATATTATTATTCCTTTTCAATTCTCGACCTATATGATTTAGCATGATTTGTGTACACATGACAATCAATAATTCAATTTTATTTAAATATTTCTCTCTAAATAAATTAAACATATTCTAAGCACGATCTGATGATATTCTTGGTCTGAATTCCTATGTAAAGCAACGCATTCAATTACACGATTAATATATATGATTGCACACGCCATACATATTATACGTAACAATCTATTGCACGTATGTTGAAATTGTAAGGTTCTAACTTATAGTGAGATTCTCAACACTATAATAAGCAACTAATTATCTAATTGGGGATTAAACAATTAAATAATTCAACAAATCATATAAGATCAATCAAAAAGCAAATTAACTAAACTACTTAGTTTTTGAAATAAAAATAAACAATAATAAGGATCATCTTCATCCCAACATAAAGAAAAGATAGCCTAACATGATTTTAATGATAAAATAACAAGAATAATAGAAAAGTATCACCCGTAATTTATAAATACAAGAAAGAGATGTGAAATCTAATTATTGTCCTTGATCTTCAATTGCAAATTTTGATTCTTCAAGTTCTTAATGTTTCTTGATTCAATCCCTGCTAGATTTGTTCTCATCTCCAACTTATTGTGAATTTGCCCATCGTTTTTTTAAGGATTTTATGATATGGAAGTGATTTGAAAGGTAAGAAAGAGATTCCTCAATGTTTTGCCCTTCTTCTGTATTCGTAGGAAGTCAAATTAGGTCAAGAAACGCGTCCAATTTAAGTTTCAAAAGAGTTTGTATGAAATAAGGAAAGATGGCCCGTCAATTCAGATTTTGCCCATGCCCACGCATGGTAGTCCTTGTTGCTCACTCATGGGAGAATGAAATTGTTCTCAGGATGCCAAAAACCAAATCTTGCGCGTGCATGGTTATGTCTGCATAGCTGTCACTATATTTTTTATATCTTTTTTTAATATCGGATGAGTTGATTCAAAGTACATTGGAAAACTAACTTAAAAGGCTACAATTTTTGCAAAATCATCATTTTTCCAATTCGAACGTTTGTTATGCGAAAAACGAGTCTCAATCCTAAGATGGAGATCCGGAGCATAACTTGTTAGAGTGGAAATTAATTTGTGAAAATACTTTAATTACACTTCACTCCTTTGACTTTTAGTACATCCAATTGATCCCATTTGATCTTCAATTAGCGCTTTATTGTCCGAATCAACTATAGAATATTTACAATTTGGTCTCCAAATTTTAAAAATCATCATTTTTTCGTCGAATTTTCGCTCATTTCTTCAAATTTCATGTTCAATAACAGAGTTTAACCTAACAAACAAAACATAGAAGAGATTAAGTTATAATTAATCAAAAGTACTATAAAATATATTCTTATTTAATGGGCTAGATAAGTGTACAAACACCCCCAAAACTTGATATTTATTTGTCCCCAAACAAAACTATAATATATCTCAATAAGCAAGCATACAACTACTAATTATCTAATTTGTGGCAAGTGGATCAAGTAATACAACAAATTTGGGCAATGTTTGTGCTCCATTTTAATTTTAATATATTTTTCTCTTTCTTGTTTTCAACCACACACTTTTCAATAAAATAATATTATCTGAAAATTCAAAAAAAAAAATCATTCTTTTTATCCACTTATTTTTTATTTAAAAAAATCACTATTCTAAAATACATAATTCCTTCCAAACTAATTTTAATGGAGCCCAAACAAAGACTTGGTCGGATTACCAGCCGTTTGTCGCATAATTAAAATCATTGTATTAAATCTATGAACAACTTCATAATCACAATACAAAAAACAATTATATTCAATATAAAATTGATGTGTGTTTAAAGAATTAAATAAAACATTATAATTCGCAAGTTGCTATAATTTTCGACTCTCAATAGTCAAATATATCATTTTTTTACCCGTGAAATACACATTACTTAACTTATTCTTTTCAATCTCATTCTCAAGGTGCGATCTAAGGTTGAATAAATATATTAATCATTACCCTCTCTAGCTCGGATAAATCTCACTAATTGCAAGTCAGTATTTCAATAAATAAGGATTCTTTTTCATTTTGATTTTTTCAACCTCTAACAATCAATTAGGCTCATAATTGTCAAATATCTAATTCTCTCAAATAAGTGTTTTGGACTTAATCAATGCATGTAGTGCATATTTTGTTTCATGCACCTCATTTTTCAAGTTTACTATTATGTATTCTATTTCGTGCACTGGTTTATCCCTTTTCGAGTTTTCTTTTTGGAATTTTCAGTAGTTGTTCTCGTTTTTATTTTCTAATAAAATAGTTTCACTCATGAACCATAGTAGTTTTTCCCTTTTTATGCAATTGGTATAATGCCCCCTCATTAAACACTTCTTCTAAAAAATCGACCTCTAACTTTTTGCCTGATTTTCATCTTATTGGACTTAGTCAATACACACAAGAATTTACACACTTGGAATCTCAATATCTTCCTACATCAGTTCAATCATCCCCAAACTATACTAGTATTAGTTTAATGATGAATAATATAGTGTGTTTTATGGGTTTAACATCTAAATTTAATTATTCCAATCTCTCAAACACGAATCAACTTATTAATTTACAATGTTAAACTTAATCCTCGTGCTCAAATGGTATCAAATTTCATGTGGATAATCATCAATTAATCTAAGCATGTAACTTATTCACAATTCATAAACTAACACATAGTTCCAATATATGCATCATAGCCGACAATGTTAACTAATCCACACAAGCAATCAAATTGAAAAGGAAAATATTTTTGGAATTTTAAAAAAAATTCTATTTTTTTCTACTTTTTTCATATATAATAAAATAATAAAAATTCACACAAATGTAAATAAAAATTCAAAATTTTTTTTTATCCAAACTTAAATGAGACATTGCCCTCAATGTCTCAAAATATTATCAATTAAGTATAAAAGGACAAAAAAGGAAATAAGAGACTCCTCGGATTTTTGTTAGATAGTGGATGTTGATTTAGAACGGTAGTGTTGGATACGGATGTTCCACTTGGTTACATAATTTCCCTTGTCAATTGTAGTTTTGTGTGTTTTCCATTGTCGCGTTCCTATAAAATAAGGAGAAATCAATCATAAATAATATGGAACTTTTCATATTAAGCTCAAACACAATACAACCTATAGAGCAACATGAGGTGAAGATACCTAACTATTACCTAGCATACAAAAGCAATAAAAACTGCCTAACCTATTATTTAGAGAGTATAATAAATAAAAGGGAGAGAAGATTGTGTTACTTTCCATTGAGCGCTTGTTTATGTCATTAACTTGATTTTGGTAATCTGTATCATGCAATTCTGAAAAAATATTGTAATGCCTTGCTCAGTTTGCTTCTTTTGACTTTACTCAACTTTTCATTGATTCTCCAAACCTTTACCTTACCCCTTTCAATGTAAAATTCCATCATATTCAAACTCAACTATATAGATTGCTACCTCCTCATTGGGCTTAATCAAAAAGTTATTTATTGGACAATCAATAAAGTCGAAAGAATGTGTGTTAATTCCATCTTCATTAATTGCTGCTTCTTCGCTTGGTTCATTTGTTATTACTTTGTCATCCTACTTATGCTCTTTTTCAATAGTTGATATCTCATCGGGTAGAATTGTCGATTTATAATCTAAATCAATGGACAATGGCAAGTTTTTTCTGTGAACTTTTTCAAGTGAATTATATCCTACTTTTAAAATTTGCTCCAGTATATGCCAACCTCCACACGCATGTTGCTATCATCTAACTTGACAAGTTCATTATAATATTTTGCTAGTACTTTATTGTTCAACAAGGGAGGACCATCTCCCGCAAGTATAATGTCTTCATCCCAATTGGCAGGTACATAATCTCAGACAAGCCTTCATCAGGTTTGTCAATTGCTTATTTCGACATCTTAAATATTGTATAAATCACAAAAGCGTTAACCTACGAAGATCAACACGTATACAAGCAGGAGTGATATTTTGAATTTTTTTGTATAACTTTTTCAACGTGTTAGGTCAGAATTTAATGTAGGACATGCAAAGTATATTTTATTTTCAGAAGGGTATAAATGTCCAATAGTGACAAATGTGGTAAAATTAGTGAAAAATGACATTTTTGTAGATGAATTAGTGGATTTTGACATGTGGTGCAATTTCCTCATTGAAGTATTAGGACTACAAGTGATTTCTGGCTTGAGGATATTTATTTCATGTCATAAGACTTTCTCATAGATATTTAAAGCTTTCCTAATCACAAGACATTCATTATGATTGGCATGGAAAAAAGTAAAGCAATAGTTCTCGAAAAAGAGATGCCTAACACATTGATCCCTGGATTTGGGAATTAAGTTTAGCCCAATGTAATAAATAAGATAGTCCATCTGCCAAAAGTAAAAAGAATAATGCTATTTAGCATGAGGGCACTAGATCACCAATCTTAGAATAATGCTATCTAGCATGAGGGCACTAGATCACCAATCTTACATTTTATTGGTTCAATTAAAAGAGTCGTGTGACTTTATATTTAAATAAATATATCATTTAAGTATGAGAGAAGAGAACATCCATATTGTAGTCTTCTCGATGGCAACATATGCCTGTGGGTATTCATTAATAAGAAAAGAGAAAGCAATAGAACTGCATTATTTCACCACCCATTGCCAATGCTCAAGGAAACCCATTTTTTCCATCAAAATCAAAATAAAATTCCATTCTACCCTATCGTATACTTTTTTCATGTCGAGCTTCATCACCATAGATCTCTGATTGCCATTTATCTGCTTTTAAGATAATGAATTAGTTTGAAAGATGCAATTGTATTGTATGTTATTAGACGCCTTGACACAACAGCACTTTGAAGTAAAACATGTCCCAACTTATTTGCAAGAGTCTTTGTAACGATTTTGTAGATAAATGTTACATAGACTTGTTGGCTTGAACTCAGTGATACTTCTTGGGCACTTTGTCTTTAAAATCAACACAATGTTCATCTCATTTATTGACCGTATTGAGCCATTACCATTCAGAACCTCCAAGAAAAAATTGGTAATATCAGGGCCAATCACATCCTAATTGCGATGGTAAAACAGTGCTTGAAAGCCATTTGGACCTTGCACTTTAACAGCGCCCATTTTAAGTAGTGTCTCCTTTACATCATGAGGAATAAATGGTTTCTCAAGATGCCCCAAACTTTCTTCGACATTGTTGGTTCCGGTCCTACCATTTTTCTGCAGATTGTGTTACATCAAGTTAGGATAGCTGAAAAGATTAGAAAAAATATTCATAGACCAATGCGGTGGTGTGCCTTTATTTATCCTGCCATATCCTATTTCCATCCATGATCCAACATATTTCTATTCAGACTTTGGGAAAATGGGTCTTTGTTAAGTTAATGATATGTGGTAGCTATTGATTGATTGATTCCTAACTAATTTCTTTATTAGTTCACATTTTGTTTACCAGATTATGTGTCCTTCATTCATTAATTACGAAGTCGTGCTTTATACTGTGCTTTGATAATGATTTTTTACTGATGCGGAATAATTCGATAGAATAAGTTAGCCACTTTTACTTGTGGATTCTTGCACTTGTAAATATTCGCTTCAACTTCCAAAGGTACATGTACAATAATATGGTTCGCATATCATGAGTTCGCCAATATTTCTTTGTGCTTCTTGTTATTCAACAAATAGTCTCCAAAATCCAATTATAATAATTTATGTTTAGATCTAGGACTTTTTCAAAAATAAATAAAAAATGGATTAGGTCCTAGATCTAATACTCTAATATTGGGCAATCCATATTTATCAATCTTACGAGTGTCATAATATGTCGTGGTAGGTCAACTGCTCCATATATCTGATATTGGCGATGATCCTCAACCTTCTGCAGAAAGAGCATCTGCAACCTAATTTCCCTTCTATAGATGTGAAAAATTGTGTCTCTATCGAATGATACAATGTCTGTGATCTATTTAAGTATGCCCTGAATATCTCATGGTCCTCCTCCTCTAGTGATGCAGTGATTATGGTCGCAGTTTTCAAGATGCTACCACAAGGGCTAGGACAACTTTTCCATATCAGAATATCAAATCTCAACACCTTGTATGCTTTACCACATAGTATACTGGCAATTGTTGCTACCCTTCTTCTCTTACCAAGAAGGTACTTACTGCTACTTTAGAAAATATCATGTATAAAATAACTTATTCTTATTTAGTGGCTTGGCTAGTAGTGGGGCTTTTCCTAGGTGTTCCTTCAAGGTGCATTCTCCAATCCATTCAAAATATTTTCCTCCTTTTAATGTTTGGAAGAATGGTGAGCATTTATCAGTAGCTTGTGAAACAAATCAGCTTAAGGCTGCGACCCTTCCTATTAAACTTTGTACCTTCTTAGACTTTATCGAATATCACATTTCAATTAGGGCTCAGATTTTACCAGGATTCGCTTCAATGCCTCTCTAACTTGCCATAAAGCCTAAGAATTTCACGAATATTGCTCCAAAGCAACATTTTAATGGGCTGATTCCATTCGATGTTTTCGTAGGATGTTAAAGCATGTCCTAAAATCTTCGTAAGTTAATCATTTATCATTACTCTTTTGTGGCCAACAACGGGTAACATATCCAAACTTGATACTCAGCTTCACAAATAAAATCATTTTCCAACAACTTATCAACTTTGCTTTTCAATGCTTCATATTTCTCAGATTGATTAGTTGTCTTTTCTGCATCTTAGGTTTTACTTAGAGATCGATTTTCTAGAAGTGGCAACCCACAATGGGAATTATGCCTATCATATCAACATATTTCCAAACAAACACATCAAAGTTTGCCTTCAATAAATTTTTTAACCAGCATTTCATAGGCTCAATCAAATTTTTTGCCAATTTTTAAATTTTAATGGCATCAACTTCGATGGCAGGAAAACATTCTAATTCTTTCGTTGCTGCTACTTTGGGAGTACAATCGTTATGCGAGAGTCGATTGAGTCATCAACTTTTAATTTTACTAGGGTTACCACTATTACTATTACATGCTCTTGCGGATTTGTGAGGTAGTCTCTGTTAGATCATTGCAATGAATTCATCTCACGATTCCATAATCATATCTTATAGAGTTTCCATCTCTATTAGTAGAAAACTCAACACGTAACTAATGAAGAGAGATTTTTATTTTTGCTTGTCTCATAGTAGGCTGTTTAAGAATTCTATTATAAACTAACTTTTCATTCAAAACATAGAAATTCATATATCCTTGATACACCTGAGGCTTGTCACCCAATTTCACTAATAGTGTGATCTATTCGCTAGGGAATTGATATACTTTGATGGAATTGTGAGGATCAAAAAAGGGATCCGTTAAGTTTTTAGTGTCGGTGATTTTGTAGACAAAATAACTAATTTGTAACGTGTTGTAAAAGTCAAGAACCTAGGGTACAATTTATACAAGTTGGATTATGAGGTCTAAGGTTCGAGCATGAAAAGAGAAGAAACACAACGCCACATTTTCACTAGCTTCTAGCCCAGTGGCGCTCGAGTGACAAAAATAGAAACACGGTCGCCCACCTCTCGTCAAGCTCTTGCTCGAGCGACAGTGCGTCGCTCGTCTGTCGCCAGCTTATCGTTCGAGCGATATGTTAGTTTTTAGCTATATACTTTTGAACTAACCCATTATTATTTAATTACAGGGTGATTGTGGCACGTTCTTAATCAAATATATTAAATTTTTGAATATAGCATATAAAGTTGATGAAATCATCCAATCCTGGATACAAAAGTGGAGGAAGAAGTTAGCGTGGGATTTGTATAAATTTAATTGTGATCCGTTAATATTATATATTGTACTATTCAAAATTATAAATATTGATTATTTAATGTAAAGTCGTTGTGTATTGTATCTTGTTTATTAAAAAAATGTAAATATTGTCTATTTAATTGTCCATTGTGATCCGTAATAAATTGTATATTATTTTAGTTGTATGAAAACAAAGTATGGAGACCTAACTGCAACTTTCTAATAGTTGATTCGAAACATAAAACCGTTGTCGAAGATTAACATTGATAGATTACATCTACTTTTAATTGTCATTTAGAGGAAAACTCTCCAACTGAAATCGACTACAAGTGCATGTGATATCAATCAAGTCCACCATGAATGCCATATAACGTGTATATTTCACGGAGAAGAGCAACTCATACAGTGGTTTTACATTCAACTTTCATGCAACCTCTACAGCCTTGAAGAGTTTATCCTCCTGAGTCGGGGTTAGCATGCTTGTGCAGCTCTGTGATTCTACATGTCGGTTGTGAAACCACTACTACAACTTGTTACGAATGTTCTCAATCATTGCGAGGATTTATAACTTTTGATCATTCTTGAATAATACATTGAGAGACTCTGCATTGTTTGATGTCATCATATTGTATCGACATTCTGAAAATGTGACCGCATCCAATGTTCAATTCCCATTTTTGTTAGATAATCCCATGCCGGAGATAATTTACTTCCTATTTCGACCATGAACTTATTACACTCTTCAATACTGTAAGCTTCTATCGCTTTCCTAAATAATGAAACGATGCCTTTGCCCATATACCTAGTATTCATGTTGCCTTGTATATGGTAAATGTAATATCCATGATGTGCCTTGGGAAAAATTTCAGCGATACCATTTATTATAGATGGTCCCCGATCAATTACTTCCCTCAGCTTTGTGAAGAACCAAAATATCATTTTCGCTATTAACTATGTCGAATGCAAGAGGGTAAATTTGGATGTTGGCATCTTGACATGCAACAATAATCAACTTGCATTCGTATCTAGCTTTTAGATTTGTATCATCGACTAGATTTAGAGGTCGCATTGCATTTCGAAATCCCCGAATGCAATGTCCAAGAGACATGAAGAAAAACTTTAATCAATTCTTGCCCTCCGTCTCAATAAAAAATGTTGAGTCAAGATTAGTTGTTCCCATGTTATAGTAATACTTGGCCAATTTAGTATAACTTCCCTCAGATGAGCCCATTAAATCTTCCAAAGAGCATTCTTTGGCTTTCTAAACTTTATAGTAGCTCATGACCACTCCGTACTCTCGACGAGCGTCGTTAATGATGTCTGAAGATTTGTAGATCATCTGTGGATCTTGATACTCATGAATTATCAATAAATCATGATCGAGCTTGCCTTTAATCATGTCGGTGAATTCCCACTTAGCAAATATGTTCTTGCGAACTATAAATAACTCATTCGTGTCCATTTTTGTCCCTAGTAAATGCCAATGACAACTGTCGTCGACACAGGTAATTGTCAACAATAACTTGTTTGATTTCTTCAATTTGAACTCAAAATTGTATTTCGGTGTAATCTGGTGCACAGCTTCCTGCAAATTTTTCTTTGTTTCAAATTGTTGCTCGATATGCAAATCATCATAATCAGGAACCACACGTGAAGAATTAGATGACGATCCACTTGATCTAGCCCCTGAGCTCCCACCGTACTCATGTCTCTAACAGGACAAAGCAATCGAGTCTTCATTTGTAAATTCATTTTCATTCTCGTTGTTGTGAACTATCGAGAGAATTCTATGCGTAACAAAGAAATCACGATGATGAACAACTGCATCGAGAATAACTACATCATCCTCACGAACTATCTCTACTGTGTCCCAAAAATCATTGGCATTGCAATCCCCTCCATTCGAATCTGCGTGTTCATCTTTGACAATATTCTTAAAGTCACGCAAAGAGGAGTCGTATGCATTTTGTTCAATTCAAATAGATAATTCATTTTAGCATCTAAAGTAACCTTCATATGTGGAATCGAAAATTATGAATGATCGTTAAATTGAAATTTCAGTCCATAACAGTAGCTTGTTTTCTAAATTTACTCGATGTTATGAAAATTAGAATACCACTACGTATATCACTCGTTTGTGCCCATCGATTTTTTTCATCCAATAAGAAATCACCAAAGTAACAAACCGGAATTGCAGCCATATCTACATGACGAAACAAAATTTTTAATTATAAGAAAAATGTAATCGGAAGATCGACGCAGCCACTAGGCAACATAACTTTTAATTAAAAAAATAGTCAGACCGGTTATTATACATTGTCATGAATCTAGTCTTAAAAAATATACATGCAAATGGATTTTTCCTTATTTATGTTTAAAAAAAAATTATAGATCCTTTTAAAATATTTATCTACATATTAATCTATGTCGAAATAAAATTTATCAATTAAAAAAAAGTATACTAATTTAACGAAAACGAAATTAAACATACGTAAATATATTTATCGATTCGAAGTGATAGATATAAAAAAAATTATTGTTCAGCGTTTGATAAATTTCTGAGATTCTGAGGTTGAAGCAGATGAAAAATAAGAGAGTTTTTATCTATGTTGAAATAAACAAATAAGAAAAGTTAGCTGATTTTAAAACTTTTAGTGAAAAGTGTTTACTTTTTACTTGTTAAATAAAATGGTAATATTGTCATTTAAACAAAACAATATTTGTAATTGTATAACATGTTTAAGAGTGTCTTTGTCTTTTTAACACAAAAAAAGTTATTGTGAAAATATGCAATTGTTGAAAATGCAAAGTGAAAATTAGGAAGGTTGACTAAATCAAATTTTAAAAGTACCCCTTCGAATGAGATGGTCCATATTGGTGCAGTATGGACCACCCAGTATTGGGTTAAACCAATTGTCGAGCTTCTCAAGCTAAATGTGGATGCAGCTGTTCAAACTACAGACGTCTTTGTGGGTGCCAGGGTTATCATTCGTGATAGTCATGCAACATTTCTCGAGGTTTTAGGGGCAGTTTTGATCCTGAGGTTGTAATATCTATGGCTCTTCGTTATGGATTGCAGTTTGCTCGGGACAGTAGGCCAGACATTTTCGATGTCGAGTTTCTCTCTTTGGTGGTGCACAACCTCTCTGTACTGGGCCCAGGTTGGAACCTCATGCTTGAGTCCTTGATATATTGAGTCTATTTGAGGGGTAGGTAGTAGGCTGTGGCGATACATTCTTGGGCACACCAGCTTGCTTTCTTTGCTACTACCCCAGTACAGATTGTATCCGAAATTTCTGATCACCTAGCATTTTAGATGAAACTCGATTCTTTCCCTTAAAAAAAAAAAATTAATAATAAT